>CM069237.1:18115024-18205802 GCA_035582765.1 Acer negundo | reverse complement strand
TATATTTATTTTTGTTAATATGTGGCTTAAATTAGTCGATAACATTATTTGATATAAATTTCTATTTCTTATCTATCCATATTATAAATATGTGGTTATATGATTTTTTAGACAGAAGTCTCTTTTGAGATGTCAGAGAGTTCTTTGAGTGTAATAAGGTTTTGAGTTTTGTAAATGATTTCTGAGACACTTTTTTGTAGTCTCCATTGATTATAGTGAATTTCTTTTCATCACCGAACCACGTAAATTTCTCTTGATTTGCTTTGCTTTTATTTTACCTAATTTTTTAGTATAAACAATTTTCACAACAAACTGGTATCAGAGCCCTATATTCTTGATTTAGCTCTTTGGGATCCATTATCAAGTGTTTGGTTGATTCGACTGTCAAATCTTTTGGCTTGTGTTAGATTGATCGTCAAATCTTTTGGGTTGCGTATCTGTCAAAAAAAAGTTAACCTTTCTATGGGGCAAAATTTGAGATTGAGAAATTTGATGGATGAAATAATTTTTGCCTTTGACAAGTGAAAATACAAGCCTTGTTAACTCAACAAGGGTTGGCCAAAGCCAGGGGCGAACCCACTTTTAGACTAGGTGGGGCCCATGCCCTACTTCAAATTTTCAAAAAAAAATATTGATTTTGTGTTTATATATATACGCACACATAAATGTTCAAATTATTGCGCACTAATATAACTTTATCAGTGTGTTGGATGTAGACCATTAAATTTAAATACTTTCACTCAAAATGTATGTACTTATTAAACCTTTTCCATAATTAGTGGTCCATATGTATTGGTACTAATATAATTACATCGATACGTACTAATGTGAACGGGACCGTATATATATATATATATATATATATATATATGCCCATCTTTGGACAAGGTAGGACCCGTGCCCTACTCCAAATTTTCAACAACAAAAAATATTGACTTTGTGTTTAATCAAGCCAACTAGTGGGAAGAGTTCAAGTCTCGCAATTTACAATTTTGCATTATTCAACCCAAATAAATATATTTTTAAAATTTATTTTATCTATTATTATTTTGAACTTTTCTTATTTCTAATAGTTTTAGTTTACATGCCTAACCCAATATCCAATTAATAAACCTAAAAATCACAAATTTTATTTTATTGTATTAAAATAGTCCATCTATTATTATGATTCATTCTATTTATCTTTAGTATTTTTTTATTTTATTTTATAGTTTTAATTTATTTATAATCAATAAATCAATAATTTAACTATAATTAGAAGAATAAAAAAAAAAATCAAAACAAGTCTAGTAATATTTATTAATCAATTATTTTTGTATAAATTTAAAGTGAATTCATTATAAATTCGAAACAAAATTTCTTATTATAAAATTAGATTGCATAATTTATTATTTTAAGAATTAGTATTGTAATTTTTCATTGTTTATGTTATTTTTCTTTTTATTATTTATTATTAATATTGTTTTTTTTTTCTTTTTGAATTTAAGATTATTTAGTTTATCTTGAATAGGTATTCAATTTTTTTTTAAAAAAAATTTATCTAAACTTCATTATACAAGCAACTTTTCTTTATATAAAAAAACTATTTTTTGTTTAAAAAAAAAAAAATCATTTTACTATCATCTTAATCTTTCAGTATTTTTTATTTATATAATTGTTATTTTATTCAAGTGCCCCACTTGATTAAAATTCATGAGTCCACCACTGGCCAAAGCACTCCAGGGTAGAAAGAAATTGCCTATGAAGATGCCAGAAGAAGAAAAACATGATATTATGGAGAAAACTTTCAGTGCAATTTTATTATCATTGTCTGATATGGTGCTGTAAGAGGTGTTTGATGTGAAAAGTGCAGAATCATTTGGCTAAAGCTGGAAAGCTTATATATGACCAAATACCTTTCCAACAAACTCTATTTGAAGCAGCGACTTCACGGTATTCATTTATTAGAAGGTAAGTCTATTCAAGACCATGTGGATGAATTTAGTAGAATTGTTTTGGATTTAAAAAATATTGATGTGAAATATGATGATGAAGATTTAACCTTGATTTTATTGTATTCATTGCCTTCCTCATATGGAAATTTTTTTGATGCTATAATGTATGGAAGGGATACACTTAGTTTGAAAGATGTTAAATCATATTTGAATTCGAAAGAATTGAAGAAAAAAGTGTCTGAAAATACGAATGAAATGGTTTGGTGGCTAGAAGCAGAGACATAAAAATAAATAAATAAATAAATAAAAATCTTCTGATGTTAATATAAACAAATCTATATCCAAGTTTAGAAGTAAGAAAGGAAGTTATAACTATTGCAAAAAATAACTGCATTGGAAAGTTGATTTTCCGAAACTTAAAGAAAAAAAGGATACAACTAATAAATTCTCTAATTCCGATGATGCTAATGTTGTAGAAGATTATTCTAGTGATACCGGTACTATTTTATTAGTTACTTCTGGTTGTTTAGACAACATTTGGATTCTTGATTTGGGTTGTTCTTACCATATGTGTCTCAATAGGGAGTGATTTGATACTTTTAAGTCTATTGAAGGTGGTGTTGTTTTAATGGAGAATAATATGTCTTGCAAGGTTGTTGGTATTGGCATAATTCGAATTAAGATGTTTGATGGTATTATTAGAACTTTGTCTGATGTTCGGCATGTACCAAATTTTGAGAAAATTTTTACATCTTTGGGTACAATTGATTCCCAAGGTTATAAGTATTCATATGAAGGTGGAGTTTTGAGAGTTAGTAGAGTGCTCTTGTTGTGATAAAAGGAAAATTGTCTAATATCCTCTATGTACTTTAGGGAAACATGGTTATTGGTGATGAAGTTGTTTTGTCTTCATCAGATCCAGATTCAGATATTACTCGTTTGTGACATATGCAGTTAAGGCATATGAGTGAGGCTAGCATGACTATTTCAAATAAACGAGGTTTGTTAGAGGATTAGAAAAAAAGGCAAACTTGACTTTTCTAAGCATTTCGTTTATGAGAAATGATGTAGAGTTAAGTTCACCACAGCTACTCATAGGACAAAGGGCACACTAGATTACATCCATTCAGATCTTTAGGGTCCCGCTCTTGTTGAGTTAAAAGGTGGTTCTATGTATATTCTGATATATACTGATAATTTTTCCAAACATGTTTGGGTGTATTTCCGTTTTTCCTAAATTTAGGAAGTGGAAAGTTCTTGTCAAAATCAAACAGAAAATAAAAATAAAACATCGTAGAACTGATAATGGTTTGGAATTTTGTGACGATTAGTTTAATGAATTATGCGAGAATGAAGAGATAGTGAGACATTGCACTGTCACAAAAACGCTATAGCAAAATGAAGTTGCATAACATATGAATAGAACCCCATTGGAGAAAGCACATTGCTTTCTTTCAAATTCTGGTTTGGAAAAAGATTTTTGGGTTGAAGTTGTTAACTATGCATGCTATTTGGTGAATAAGATCTCCGTAAACTGCAATTGAATTGAATAATCCTATTGAGATATGGTCTGATACTCCTGCTAATTATTCTGATTTAAAAATATTTGGTTGTCCTTGATCGGAACGATTTATACACCTTTTGAAGTCCCTATTTCCTATCAATTGTTCTCGTTTTCGAGCGTTTTTGTGAATATAATATGTTTTGTGAGTCTTGTGCAGGTTTATTTTGTTTTGGGGAGTCTACGCACGATAACGGAGATTTTCCGGGTAAATATGGGACTTTTGGGTTAAAAGAGTTTTTTCTAGTTTTCATTAAAATGTATCGCGTCAGTCAAAAATGTGTATAACAACCTATACCGTGTTATTGAAGACCTGATCCACTGCTAAGTTTCGTCAGACAGGTCGTTAAAGCGTATAAGGAGATGAATAGCGAAAGTTCTCAAGCAAATTTCGTCAGACGACTCGTTAAAGCGAATAGTAAGACGTACCTCAAGATCAAGAGTAGAACAGCTGAGATGCTTAGCAGTTGAGGTTGTCAAAGCGAATAGCAAGACGTACCCCAAGATCAAGAGTAGAATAGGTAAGATGTTTCACCGTTGGTTTCATCAAAGCGAATAGCAAGACGTACCCCAAGATTACTATCACCGCTTGTTTTTCACATTTTTTGGGACTCGCTATGACCTACCTATATATATATATATATATATCTTTTTTCCTTTATTATCAAGAGTGCTTCACAAATTCTAACATCCCTAACCCCCTTTCTTTACTTCTCTCCTTTCTCACGCCTAACTCTTCTCTCTTCCATTCTCTTTCATTTTCGTCTTCTTTTTCAACCAATAAAGGAGAGACCCACTCTCCCATGGAGGTTCTTCCTCCATGGGAACTTAACATATATATCCACCACCCTTTCTATCTTTATCCATCCATCTTAGAGCAAATTATAAGGAATTAGGTGTCAATTTCAAGCTAGAAAAGTTATGGAGCATATTTGGGGAACATTGTAAACCCTTACATGTGCTGTATATATGTATTTTGTTCATAAATTCATTTGGGTTTTGTTTTGTTCTTTGATTTATGTATGTCCTCTTATTGTGAAATTCATGTTTGTGGAAGTTAGAAATTGACATGTATGCTTGAATGTGATTAGGAGTAAAGTAATTAATGTAAGAGTAGAGTAATTCAGCTTCCCATGATGGTTTGTATGTTAATAGATGACTAAAATACCATTTATTGAATGATTTGAGTGTTAGGGATTTTATCCCCAAAGAGTAGAAAATGCTAGTTTATGCATTTAGTTGCTAAATTGGCTTTGGTTCACATCCTTGTGCTTAATGAGTCTTTTTAAGACATATTTGTCCATCCTTGACCGGAATGGGTAATGAATTGATTTAGGGAAAATTCTCAAGTCAAGAGGATAACCCTTAATTTATTTGAATGTTCTGAATGTTTAACAATTGCATTTATGCATATTAGTGTTAGGTAAACTTGTTTCCCATTTTTAGCCATCCTAGGGAAATTGATAAAACCAAATCCGCATCTAGAGTAAAGACCACTGAATTCCTCTTGTGCTCATTTAGTTATACGGGTATTTCATTACCTAATGCTTTCACTCGGTTAGCCACCTTTTGAATGATATTTAGGATATGTGTTATATATCGTGTGGTGTCGCATTGACATGCTCAACATGATATCCTCTACATTTGACCAGAAAGACGAGAGATCACTAAGCTGGAGTGTAAAGCTCGTGTGTGTGTCCCACATTCCTTAATGAATCCAAGATTTTATGTATGGATATAATCTCTATGTCGCTCGAGAGAGGGTAGAGATTAATTAAGGGGATACGAGCATATAACATTCATGTTATATGGGTATCTCGTATTCTTAATGCTTTCACTTGGTTGTCACCCCGTATTTGGTTAGCCTCGTGGAAGAATTATTGGTTATAGTATAGCCCACGAGGTTGCACATTACATACCCAACGAAATAATCACTGTATTTAACCGGAAACTTGAGAGATCAATGGGCCAAAGTATAAGGCTCGTATGTGTGTCCAATGGTACTTAATGAATCCATACGTGTATGTGGATGTGGTTTCTAAGACTCAAGAGAGATTAGAGATCAATTAAGGAGGCACGAGTCTATTATATACTTGCATATTGAGGTACTAAGTAAGTCTAGAGCTTAATTAGGAGGACTACTACGGTTGATTCATTTCCTTAGTGCAACCAGCATGCCATCTCTCCATTCCATCATATCCTTGTAAATATTATGTTATGTAATTTATACTTTATTTATATTATTATTTACACTTTTTCGAGCCCGCAACACACGAGTTCTCTCAGTGTGTTGCAATAATAGCTAGAACCGGTAACGGTCGACGAATTCCACCTCCCTGCAGAATGATACCCTCACTTGCCATTATGCTAGTCTCTGTGACTCACGCGATAGTGAGGTTGAACTTAATTGTTTATCTTTTGATCGACACCGTAACAACGTGTCGTCAGTCCTGCATACGCTTATGTGAGTAATAGTAAACTTGAGCATAGGGCCATAAAATGTTTATTTATAAGATTTGAGATTGGAGTGAAAGGTTATCGTTTATGGTTTTTTGAACACGAGTCAGAAAAATTTATAATTAATAGATATGTGAAATTTGATGAATTTGTCATGCTGCATAAGAAAAAAGAGTTTGTAGTTGTTGATATATATCATGGTGTTAGTAAGTAGGTGGAGTTTGAAGTTGAAGATTTTGATAAAGTGCATGATTACACTTTAGTTTAGCCAACTCGGGATGATATGCACGATTATGTTGATAATACAGAAAAAGAAATACATTATAGACACAAGAAGGAATAGAAGACAAATTAAACCATCTCAACGGTATGGATATACATATTTAGTTTCTTTTGCATTGAATGTTGCAGAAACTATTGAAATTCAGGAACTCTCCACTTATCGAGAAGCTATCAGTGGTATTGAATCTTCTCAATGAGTGAATAAATTGAATCTCTTCACAAGAACCAGACTTGGGAATTGGTGAAACTACCTAAGGGCCATAAGATTATTGGATGCAAATAGGTCTTCAAGAAAAAAAAAAAAAAAAAAAGGAATCTCAAGGGTTGAAGCTATTAGGTTCAAAGCACGTTTAGTTGCAAATGGCTACAGTCAATCATAGATTGTAGACTATAATGAAGTATTTTCACTGGTTGTAAAATATAGTCCTATCCGTGTGCTGCTTGCTATGGTTGCAATGTTTGACATGGAATTATAACAGTTTGATGTAAAAAACGATTTTCTTCATGGTAAGGTCGAGGGAAAATTTTTATGCATCAACCAAATGAGTTTGTTTCTCAAGAAAAATAAAATCATGTTTGTCTATTGAAGAAATCATTATATGGTTTGAAGTAGTCTCCTTGACAATGGTACAAGTGGTTTGATACTTTTATGATTGGTCATGGTTACTCACGAAGTGATTATGACAGTTGTGTATTTGAACCTGTACCAATGTCTCGATGAACCCATGCTCATTCCCCAGAAGAAATTGCGAGCTTGTCATCGCGGGAATAAGCCTGTACTAATGAGAATGACAAGCTCGCGATGAAGGACCAATAGTCTGTGCAAGAATAAGCCACGGTAATGCACATATGAAAGGAAAAATCCAATGGGACAAAAAACTCGATCGAAAAGAAAAATAGTACAATGCACATATGCCTCAAAATAACTAATATACTTCATTTGATATGCTCCCACTATTGGGACGCTCCCCATGATAAAAATTATTTTGAAGCAATCTTCTAGATTGCTAAAATGGGGTATACATATGTTTATTTTATGAAATGAAATAACATCATAAATGATTGGAGGGAGTATAAGCAAACACTTGCTTTCTGGAGTAATATCTATATGGAATCTTTTCAAAATCTTTTCATCATATTCTGATTACTGAACAAGCATTTTATTTGATCTATGCTCAATCTTTAGGTAAAGATAATATTTTCTTTCTCATATCTATAATTTCAAATTCATTTTATCAAATATTCAGCAGTTTTTAAGAACTCCCCGTGAGCTACAATTAAACTCATGTCATCAACATATGATGTGAATATAGCAAATATAGATTCTGATTTCTTTATGAAGACACATGGGTGTATAATATAATTATTATACCCTTATTTTATTAGATATTAATTGAAACGGTTATACCACATTCGTCCAGATTGTTTTTAATCCATATAAAGATTTTATAGGTTTATCAAATATAGATTACGAGATCATGATTTATATATTTCTAGCAATTTAAATCCTTTATGGATTATAAATATCTGCAATGAGTGAACTATATAGATAAATGATTACTATGTCAAGAAGACGCATTTCAAGCCTTTTAAAGGAAACCAAATTTATCAAAATTTGGAACGTAATCATATTCATCACTAATGAATACCAAGTTTCTGTGAGAAATCTTGTACAACGAGTCATGCCTCATATTTCACGATTTCGTTTTTCTTATTACGTTTCCGTATAAAGACCATTAGTATCCAATTAGTTTGATATCTTCAGGTGTCTAGAGTACTATTGGTCTAAATAATTTATGTTTGGATTATGAGGTCAATTCTTCTTGAATTGCTTATTGTCATTTAGGCCAATCATGCATTTTGTCTACAATCATTGATGTTTTGAATATCATAATTATCATTTATAATTTCAGTAGCTAATGTATATAAAAATATATCATCAATGATTGTTTCCTTATGATTCCACATTTCTCTCATATGATTTATAGAAATTTTCTCAATTTCTATATTCTTATATCTCTGTTAAGATTTCTTCCATTTCGATGGTTTTAGTCACTTCATGGACTTGTTTGATTTATAGAAATTTGCTCAATTCTTATACTCTTGTATCTCTGTTGAGGTTTTTTTCATTTCAATGGATTTAGTCACTTCATGGACTTGTGTCTCTTTAGATATATCAGACTCTTATATAGTTGATTTAGAGAAAGCAGATTTATTTATAACTCGAGTTTTGTTTATATTAGGATCCTCATAATTTACTTTCATCTTTTGAGGAACAATACATTTCAATAAAGGTTTACAAGCTTATGATACACATAAGATGATTTATTTGTTTCTCTTAGCTCTAATCGTTCTTGAAGAACAATCACCCGACCGGGGTTTATAAGGTAGCAACTTATAAAATCTTGTTACCTTTAATATATCAGGTAACAAATTAATAATCTTCTGATGATCAATTATCTTTCATATTTGAGTGATATGAAGATTGAAATGAGACACATTTATACATATAGAGAGAACCGAACTAGTATCTCTATTTTGTATAAGAGTAACTTTTCATTTACACTTCTCTTATGGAGAAACTTTCCATTTGAAAATTAATCAATATAATAATATGCAGATTGTGCGTAAAAGTTTAAACTATTAGAAGTTTAAATTTAAACTATTAGAAGTTTAAATTATCTAATAGAAGATTAATCAAAATCAACATTAATCTCAGAATGATATAGAAGTCTTATCTTAGATCATGCCAGAGATGCAATAAAGAAATATGCAACATAATCAAATATCTTAAAAAGTGAACAAGTCCCCATATAGAAATTGGTAACTCTATCAAAATAATAAAGTTCTCGCAATTACCTAGAGTCGTTTGATATGTGATTCCCCTAATCCATTCTAATTATGAGTATATCTGAAAACTAGATGTTGAACATAAATCCCATCTGCTTTGCAATATTCATCAAATATCTTGTCAGTTCAATCAAGTTAATATGCCTGAAAAACTAATAATATGTGCAAGTTATATGGAGATGTTTGATAATAAACAAACATGTGACTATCTTGTAGATGTATCAATTAGAACCGTAAAATAATGAACTGGTCCATTTGGTGGATGAATATGTCCACATATATCATTTTGAATGATAGGGATACAAAACCAACTTTATAATGAGATAGTCTTATTACTGATCTCCATCTGTAAACTTGCAGTGCATATATTATTACGGAATTAAAGAATATTCTAACTCTTTAATTAATGTCCATAAGAATTTTAGATGATCATACGCATCATCATAGATCATTGATGACCAAAATTGTCATGTCAAAACGTAAGTATTTTTGGATCCGAGAACTTCTAATCCATAACTGCATTAACTTTTACATCCTGTTCTAATCAGTAATATAATTCAGATGACAAAGCGCGCATCTTTTCTATAATGAGTTTCTGGCCTGAATCATGAGAAGTAATGCGCAGATATTCAACATTCTCATTATTTATAGTTTCAATATGATATTCATTTCTCTGTATATCTTTGAAACTAAGCAGATTTCTTCTAGATCTGCTTGAATATAATGCATCATTGATACATAATTTAGTATTGTTTGGTAACAATATCTTAGCTCTTCCAAAACCTTATATTAGATTCGCTGGACCTGATACAATATTAACATTTGTTCTAAGTAAAGCCAAATTTATAAAATATTTCTGACTTCGCAAAATTACATGAGTTGTTGCACCATCGACAACACATATATTTTTCCTTCTGGAAATTTTGTGGATATTATTAATAATGCCATTTTATATCTTATTTTAAATTATAATAATCCCTCTTTTTTTCAATAGGTTTACGTGGAAATGGTGCGAAATGTCACCATTTCAAACTCATTTGGTGATATTGTCAGTGGTTTAATAAGTTAAGTTTAAAAGGCACATATTATGGTGAACTACCAAAATTGCCCTTAGATAATCAGTTATGTTATTCTCTTTGTACTTTTATTTCTCCACACTTCCAAAAAAAACGACTCTCTCTCTCTCTGATTTTTTTTTTCTCTCTCTCTCTCTATCTACAAATAAAAGTTAAAGATTTGTGGTTTCCTCGAGTTTCATCTTCAACTTATAAAATAAGGTAATATTTCTTGAACTTTCTTCTTATAATTTGTTCACATTTTGTAAACCAGCCATTGTGAGAATTTTTAGATCTCCGAGCCTTTTCATGTGTTACCCGAGCCTTTTCATCTGTTCACTATCCAAGCATTTTCATGTGTTCACTATCCGAGCCTTTCATGTGATTCCCGTGCCTTTTCATGTGTTTCCCGTGCCTTTTCATGTGTTTCCCGTGCCTTTTCATGTGATTCCCGTGCCTTTTCATGTGATTCCCGTGCTTTTTCATGTGTTTCCCGTGCCTTTTCATGTGATTCCCGTGCCTTTTCACGTGTTTCCCGTGCCTTTTCATGTGTTCACTATCCGAGCCTTTCATGTGATTCCCGTGCCTTTTCATGTGTTTCCCGTGCCTTTTCATGTGATTCCCGTGCCTTTTCATGTGTTTCCCGTGCCTTTTCATGTGATTCCCGTGCCTTTTCATGTGTTTCCCGTGCCTTTTCATGTGATTCCCGTGCCTTTTTATGTGTTTCCCGTGTCTTTTCATGTGATTCGCGTGCCTTTTCATGTGTTTCCCGTGCCTTTTCATGTGATTCCCGTGCCTTTTCATGTGTTTCCCGTGCCTTTTCATGTGTTCACTATCCGAGCCTTTTCATGTGTTTCCCGTGCCTTTTCATGTGATTCCCGTGCCTTTTCATGTGATTCCCGTGCCTTTTCATGTGTTTCCCGTGCCTTTTCATGTGTTTCCCGTGCCTTTTCATGTGATTCCCGTGCCTTTTCATGTGTTTCCCGTGCCTTTTCATGTGATTCCCGTGCCTTTTCATGTGTTTCCCGTGCCTTTTCGTTCACTATTCGAGCCTTTCGAAGAATTTTCGAGCTTTTTTATGTCTTTCCCGAGCCTTTTCATTCACTATTCGAGCCTTTTGAAGAATTTTTCGAGCCTTTTGAAGAAATTTTTGAGCATTTTCATGTGATTTAATCGAGCCTTTTAAAGAATTCTATGAGCCTTTTCATGTCTTCTCTGAGACTTTTCAATATCCTTAACATAGCCTTTGTAAATGTAATATTTGAAAAAAGTTTGTAGTCCTGAATTTTCATTAATGCTTTGTGATGCTTAATTTGACAGCATCATGAATCGGGTTAGAATAGTAATATCTTACAATGGTCGATGGGAGCAGTTACCCGACGGAAGTCAAAGGTTTGTTGGATCAGATAACCAGGGAATGTATGTGTCAAAGGATATGACTTACGAAGAATTGGTGGCGATCGTGCATACCATTGTGAATTATGATGTAAACAAATTCAATGTTGATCTGTCATCAATATCAATCGTTCCTGGCAGTACATGTTGCACATTTATAAGAAATGACAACGATGTGCAGTTTATGCTAGGGGAGGATCGAGTTATCCCTTAAGTATGTGTCAGCGTAACTGAGAGACAGTTGGAGATGTGATCGGGAATGATATTCCTCCTCCTGAAAATACCCAACAATTAGGATCCTTTAGCGGTAGCAACCAAGTGTTCACCCAAAGAAGTGTCACCGAAGGTTGGGGAAACATGTGTGGTGTCCCACCGGTAGCGGTCGACCATGAAGATTTAGTTGAACCTCAATTTGGCGATGTGTTTGGTTGTCGAAATGAGCAGTATAATGAGCAGAACAATTACCCGAACCCTGAGGTGGATAATGAGGCAAATAATGAACAGGTTAATGATCGGGTTAATGATCTACAAAATGTGGATAAAGACCCTACACAAATTGAAACACGAGGTAGACATGTACAAGGAGTTAGTTGCATTCCACTTGATATGCCTGGGCCTTCCGAGTTCCGGTATAATGTAACAGCATCTGCAACGTGGGTTATTCCCGGAGCAGATTCATACTCGTTTGGTATTAATACAACTAGCACCTTGGCAGCGTCAGAACCTAGAACCATGATTTATAAATGTAAATTTTTTCCTAGTAAAAAGGATTTGAATAGGCTAGTTGGCCATTTTGCAATGCATCATAACTTTGAATGGAAGGTGAAAAGGTCCAATAAGACAACTTTATATCTGGTTTGCATCATTGACGACTGTACATGGAAATTAAGAGCGGTGAGGAGAGATGAAGGGACATACTTTCAAGTGAGAAGTTTTGTCAACGAACACAGTTGTCTCTTGGAGGAGATTCACCATAGCCACCGACAAGCTAGTGCAGCCATAATCGGAGAAGTCGTTGCACCTAGACTTCAACAACATGATGGTCGTCTCATGCGTCCCAAGGACGTCATCGCCGATATGAAAACAATGTATGGCATACAAATCATGTACAGTAAGGCACACGATGCCCTTCAATATGCATTATCATTGACCTACGGAACGCATGAAGAAGCTTTCCAACTCTTGCCATCTTTTGCATACGTTTCGGAACAGCAAAATCCTGGCACAATCACCGACTTACAATGCACTGACGATGATAAATTCCTCTACTTTTTCATGTCGTTAGGGTCCTCAATTAGAGGTTTTCGGAGGTGTATACGTCCTGTGATTGCAGTTGATGGTACCCATTTGAAGGGAAGATTCGGCGGTACAATGTTTGTGGTAACTACACAAGATGGAAATGAACAGGTGTATCCAATTGCTTTTGGGTATGGTGACTCAGAAAATAATCTTTCATGGGAGTGGTTTTTGGAATGCTTGAGGGGTGCCCTTGGTAATATAGATGATCTGGTTTTCATTTCCGATCGTCATCCAAGCATTGAAGCAGGGATATCTAAAGTGTTCCCTTATGCAACACATACCATATGTTGCTGGCATTTTGGGGAAAATATAAAGAAGCGATTCCATAGAAAGGCTGTTGCTGACATAATGAATGATGCAGCTAGGTCATACAGTGAATTAAAGTATAATCGTCACATGGAGAAGTTACGTAAGCTGCACAAGGATGCATTCGATTATGCTATTGCTGCCGGTCCTCACAAATGGTCCCGTGTACACTGTCCCCAAAGAAGGTACAGGGTGATGACCACAAATGTTGCAGAGTGCATAAACTCATGCCTAAAATTCGCACGGCAACTACCATTGATGATGCTGGCAGAGTTCATTAGGAATATACTACAAAAGTGGTTTCACGATCGTCATGAAGCTGCACGGTCCATGCGTCATCGATTGACCGACGCAGCACATCTTGTGATCCTGAAACGGGTGGAGAAGTGCGGTTTTATGACCGTAAATACAGTTGACTGGAACATATTCTCCGTCAGACACAAAGGAAAACAGTGGACGGTTGACTTAGCCCGCAAGACTTGCACATGCAACAAATTCCAAATGGACTTTTTTCCATGTTTACATGCACTCGCAGCGGCAAGGTACTTGACAAGTTATAGTTAACACATTATATTATCCAAACGTGAATCTCACTATTTTCATTGTTGCAGGGAGCGAAACTTGGATTTCACATCTCTGTGTGCAGACTACTACAAAAGGGAGACACTTATTAATGCATACTCGGTCCCTATTATGCCTGTTGGCCATCCTTCTTCATGGGTTGTGCCATCTGACATCGCAGCGCGGATGGTTTTAAATCCAAAGACAAAGAGACAATCAGGTCGTCCGATGGAGGGTCGACATGCCTCGTCTTCAGAGAGGACAACCACACAATCGTGTAGAAGATGTGGGCAACCTGGACATAATAGCATGAGGTGTTCCAACCCGCCTATGGTTAATGAAGGTCCCAGTAGAATTGTCCCCGAGGAATATCGTCGCAAGTGCAGCATCTGTCATTCAATTGGACACAACAAACAAACGTGCTCTTATAAGGAAGGCAATCAAACATAACAAGGCAGTACAAGATGAAGACGAATTGCCACCAGAAGCACCTTGAGGAACATGTCTCCAAGTTGATGTCTTCAAACATCGTTCAGACTTTGGGAACCATGCTCGATACAGTTATGTTGTTTAAATCGTTAAAGGTTTAGTTGTTCATTTTCATTGTATTATTTAATTCGTGTTGCAACGCACTAAATTGTTCACGCGCGGGTTGGAAAGTGAAAAAAATTAATTAATTAATGAAAATAATATATGAATCTGTTATGTACATCAATTACAACTCAGGGAACAACCCATATATAAATCATCTATACAACAGTGTTATGCAGCGAGTTACAATAAACCTCCACAACCATCTTTTCCCGGATGGTGCCCATATCCTCTTCTTTCCAATCGAACTCCTTCTTGTTTGCCAACAAGTACTCTGCCAATCTCAATGTATGGGCACCACAGTTACCGCTGCAAATCACCATATGAACAACCATTAGAATGGAATTTAATTAAAACCAAGTGAGGTATAATAAAATGTTGAAACAGTCATACCCCTGATGCTGTTGGGGCACCCTACGGGATCCGTCCATGATGCTCATCCGGAAGGCCTTCTTCGATAAATTGTATGTCACATCATCCTTCGTTCGGTTTGAGTGAAACTCGACCTGATGCAACATCAAGGGTATAAACCAACGTAGGCACGCAACCTGCTTATTCCTGTACTCCCATGGGACCTCCTGTCTGAACGGGTCTAACAGGTAGATCTTCCCTTGGGTGAGGTCGACGCTGGCCAGTACCCAATGGTTGTGTCCAAGGTTGCAAGGTATCATAACCTGTTAGTGTTTCAACATAGTGTTATGTGCCTGAAATCTAAACATAGTATTAAACACATTGAAACCTTGTAATTTAAACACTCACCCAATCAACCGCGTGCCATGACCGGTTTCCTGACGGGAGTAATCCTCGGACCGTCTTCAGGTCATCATCGTGCCACTTGTGTTTCAGCATAGACCACTCCTTAGGGGGTGTAGCCACCCCACTGCCGAACATCCGCTCCCACTGAATATCTAACCATGACCGTATATAGAAAATTAACCACAATGTTAGGTAATAGATCTAGTAAACACATCAATTAAAAAATGAAAATCGTACTGTACAAGAACTTACATAGAACTGGGAATCCAGTACGTTAACCCTCTGAGCGTAGACAGTGGGGTATGCTCGTTGACGCTTCCGTAAAATCAACAAGTACGCATCGATGTGCTGACAATGTAAACATTTTATATTGTTAGGATTCTACCACTACTGATAAAAACTTATACAAACAGTTAAAGTAAGGAACGTACCGTATCCTCCAACTCCATGAAGTTGGTTTGGAACCGATGGTATATGTATATCCACATCACGTCTGTATAATTGCTGAAGAAGTTAGATGACCAAGTAATATTAATTAAAAGATTGTGTAATGAACGATTATACGTACAATTCCCCCGTGGTGTTCCTCTTGTAGGCTTGGTACGCAGTAACGTGGTCAGGATCTAACAAATCATAGGGCTTGAATGCATGCACTGATGACGCTGGCCTGGTCCTTGGCTTCTTCGGCCTACATGGGTCAATGTATGGGCTCATCAGCTGCCAACCTGGCCTACGAACCCGCAGCTGACGCTGAATCTGGGGCGGACTACAGGCTCCAGAACTAGACTCCACCGGAGGTGTGTGCAGTGAGGAGGATCTATACCTCTGTGGACTACTATGAAGAGGGCTGCGCTGTGAGGACGACCTGTGCCGACGTGTATCTCTATGAGGAGGGCTGTGATGTGAGGAGGATATCTCCCGTCGTGTATCTCTCCTGAGAAGGGCTACGCTCTGAAGAGGATCTATCCCTCCGTGTATCGCTCTCTCTCCCTGTATCGCGCTGATGAGTGGGGGAGTTGCGCCTGGATCGCTTCAACGGTCGCACTGCGCTGGGATCTACTGGAGGTGGTGTACGCTGTGAGGATGAACCATGTGCTAGGTCATGTGGAAGAACATGTGGCACAGATCCACCAGGTAGCTCCCGTACTAGAAGTCCTGTCTCTGTACCAGCACTGTCGTCGGGTATAACTGGAGGAGGCACCTGCTCTAATAGTGATATCTCTGTACCACCGGGAACCTCTGTTCGTTCTGTCATAACATGCCCCGGGTGATCAGATACTGTGTCTGCAGTATGTGCCTCCGTAGTAGGTGTCTGCTCATGTGTGATCTGTGGGTCTATCCCATGCTGATGTGTACCTGTCCTGCCTGTGGGACTAAAGTCTCTGTGATGGTCATCGAATGGTGGACCATCCATACGGGACTGCGATGTCTGACCTTGACCCTGACCCTGACCCTGACCCTGAAGCGCCCGGATCATATCCAACAACTCCTGATGATGCTGATCTCGCTTCTCATCACTCTTTCGGATAGCCTCCATCATATCAACCCGTAGAGATTGGATAGCATCCATCACTTCAGCGAATTTACCATCCCAGCCCTGAAACGATTTCAAGTTTTGTCAGCACTTAAACTGTTACTCAATTGAAAATAAATAATGTGGTTCTAATATCTTTTACATACATGTGGATGCCCGCCAACGCCTCCTCGGGAATCACCTCCAGGTCGAGACTGTCTGGGCATAGTGAATCGTACCCGTCTATGCCTTTCAGGACTCTCATCGCGACCCTCCAAAACTGAATCACCCCTAGGTCGAGGCTGTCTGGGCAAAGTGAAACGTACCGGCTGATGCCTCACGGGACTCCGACTCCCACCCTCCTGGTCTGAACCCTCTGTATCATTGGCTCCCGGAATATGCACCATCCCTATCACTGGGTCCGGAATAAGGACCCTCCCTGTCACTGGGTCCTGAATACGCACCCTCTATATCACTAGGTCTGGAATACGCACCCTCCATATCAATGGGTCCAGCACTCCTACGTCGTTCGTGCTCAGGGACGTGACTAGGTATATCAGAAACATCGGTATCATACAGACTGCCTCCCAGGTATATGCCTTCGTAGTAAGGTTGAGCCATGTCAACACTCGTTGGCACCAATTCACGCCGCGCAAACATCTGAAATCGGAGTTAGATCATTGTAATTGTATACATACTAAAAACTATGAAAATTAACAACAACAATACTTACCCTTTCAGTGAAAATGCCATCCAGTTTTCTCCCCCACGGTCGCTGACTCAACTCCCATTTCAGAATACGTGGGGGTGGTAGCTCGGAGATTGCCCTACGGATCCCACATTTTTTATTCCCAAGCTCGGGGATAACCTCAAAAGCAAATATCTGTATAATATATAAGTACGATATGAAGTAAATACATTAGTCATATAAAATAAAATAAAAAACTATAATTAAAATACAGATTCAAATTTAAAATTCTCACCAATAGTGCGTGTGGTAGTCCATATATGTTGTACGTCTCAGTCGTGTGTACGTCAGCACCCCTTTCTTGCTGTCGTTGTTCAAACCGCTCCCGTCGACCATCCAACGCATGCTTGAAACAATAAATTGACCGCCTATACACGTGTGCGCCCCACGGGAACGCATCAAAAGCGTCCAAGTCCTCCACTAGCCTCCACTGCCATACTGGAACTTTATCTCGCTCGTCTACCCCCATTAGTATCCAGTTGAGCATAAACAATAAGCATAGCTTTACCGCATCGTACTGCTCCACAAAAATACCAATCCGCAGCACTGCTCTCAACTCTTCAAACTCGATGTCTCTACCCTGGAAGTACCGCTCGTGTATGCCATTCTCTACCATATCATACCTTGCCGTGTCGGGAATGACTCCGAACTTCAACCCAGTGATTAGACAAAACTCAACCTTCGAGAACCGGACCGAATGCTTACCTAATAAAAATCTCATCTCATCTTCCGGCCCATCGTGATGCAACTCGCGCAAAAGCAGCCGATGGACAATCCCAGCCGAAAAATGAATCTCACGATGCATCATTAGAAAATGACCAAAACACGACTCAGTATACCGACGTCGGTCTTCGATCCTCGGATGTTCAGGTACACTATTAAGTGCGTTGTCGATATCAACCAGGTCATGGAAATGGTCATGCCGTATAATTTTTCCCTTGAACCATTCTCTTACTGGGGTTTTAAGCGACTCCTTTAGCTGATACCTCATCTGCATTCACAGAAAAAAAACATATGAGTTCATGAAAAGGCTCGAACAAAAAGGCTCGGGCAGTGTATGAAAATGCTCGGGTAATGTATCAAAAGGCTCGAACACTTCAGTAAAAGGCTCGGGTAGTGTATCAAAAGGCTCGAACACTTCAGTAAAAGGCTCGGGTAGTGTATCAAAAGGCTCGAACACTTCAGTAAAAGGCTCGGGTAGTGTATCAAAAGGCTCGGGTAGTTTGTGAAAAGACACGAACACTTCATTAAAAGGCTCGGGTAACGTTTGAAAAGGCTCGAACAAAAAGGCTCGAATAACAGTTCAAAAAGACTCGATTAAGTTCAAAAAGGCTCGAAATAAAAGGTTGAAAAAGGCACGATAACAGTCCAAAAAGGCACGATAATAGTACAAAAAGGCACGATAACAGTACAAAAAGGCTCGATAACAGTTACAAAAGGCACGATAACATTACAAAAAGGCTCGAAATCACTTCAAAAAGGCTCGATAACAGTTACAAAAGGGACGATAACAGTCCAAAAAGGCACGATAACAGTCCAAAAAGGCACGATAACAGTACAAAAAGGCACGATAACAGTACAAAAAGGCACGATAACAGTACAAAAAGGCTCGATAACAGTTACAAAAGGCACGATAACATTACAAAAAGGCTCGAAATCACTTCAAAAAGGCTCGATAACAGTTACAAAAGGCACGATAACAGTTCAAAAAGGCTCGATAACAGTTACAAAAGGCACGATAACAGTACAAAAAGGCTCGAAATCACTTCAAAAAGGCTCGATAACAGTTAAAAAAGGCACGGTAACAGTACAAAAAGGCTCGAAATCACTTCAAAAAGGCTCGATAACAGTTAAAAAAGGCACGGTAACAGTACAAAAAGGCTTGAAATCACTTCAAAAAGGCTCGATAAAGATTCAAAAACACTTACTAACCTAGATCTTCATCGTCTTCAAAAGAAATTTTTTTCTTAAACTAAAACACTAACCTAATCTCATCAAACAAACATAATGAACAACAAATCAAATCAAACCTAATCTACATCAAATACACAAAACTTATCTAGAACAAAAATGCGTGAGAAACAAAAACTTACCGGTCTCGTTTTTCTTCGCCCTTCAGTTCTATTCGACATCGGTACTGTAGCGCCGTCGCCGGTGGTTCTTCGTCAGATTTTGGTCCTCTGTAGCACTGTTGCGCCGTCGGGGTTTCTCTCTCTGGTTTTTTCTTTTAACGTTTCAGAACCAGACAAACCGACAAAAAGGGTAATTTTGTCTGGTCACATAAAATGGTGCCTTTTAAACTTAGATTAGTAACTTGGTGCCTGTTCCCCAAAAAGCACCCCAAATGGTGACATTTAAATTTCGACCTCATAGGTTTACTCTATAAACCTTTTCTCTTATCATTTACAAACATCCACTCCTAGTTATGTTTTGATATCTCATGAATATAAATATATTCAAATTTACTCTCCTGATATTGCTCTTTCAGGTGCAAATACAAAATGGATAAAATATCATTTGCAATCTCATCATAGGTGATATTAGGTTCTTAAATCATTTTATGATGCTCACAACATCCCGATGGGATATGTAGTTTTCTTCCTTAAAATAATGATATGTAAATATATCACTTCATAATTATAAGATAAAACAAAAGCATAGATCATATTAATTTTCAAAACTTCTGGTTCGACCATGAACTGTAAGTTCATTTATAAAATTGAGAAAACTTCAGATTCTGAATGGATTTGAAACCTCATGTTCCAAATAATAAAGTATGGCATTCATGTATATAACACTGGATCAAAAACTCTAGGTTCTCATCGGTTTTCAAAACTATGCTAACTTAAATATCATAATTCCAAAAACTTTAAGTTCTAGTTAGTTGGTCGACTGGTATGACATTCGTGCATATAACACTGGATCCAGAACTCGAGGTTCTCATCAGTTTTCAAAACCGTGCCAACTTAAATATCATAATTCTAAAAACTTTAAGTTTTGGTTAGTCGGTCAGCTAGTATGGCATTCATGTATATAACAATGAATCCAGAACTTCATGTTCTTACTGCAATTTAAAATCCATAACTTCATGTTCTAATCGATTTGTAGAACCATGTCAACTTAAAGTTTCTTAAATATTATAATTCTAGAAACTTTAAGTTCTGGTTAGTTAGTCTAGCCGATATCATATATTACGTATAAATAAATAAATACGAATATTTAAAGGACATAATAAATAAGGGGCATAAATAAATAGGTCTGTGGGCTAAGCTCACCCAATATATTGCATAATAAAAAATGTGAATATTTAAAGAAGATAAATAAATAAATCCAGGGGCTAAGCTCACTTGATAAATTGCATAAAATAAATGCGAATATTTAAAGAGAATAAATTAATAAATCTAGAGGCTAAGCTCACCTGATATATTGTATAAAAATAAATACGAATATTTAGAGAGAATAACTAAATAAATCCATAACTATATATAGGTTCTATCGACACGGCCATAGCCAGTCTCTGTCGACATAGGTGTAACCAGTCTTATATATCGCGAATAATAAATAAATACGAATATTTAAATAGTATAATAAATAAATCCAGAACTATAGGTTCTGGTGATACAATATAAATCAGTTTCACATATTGCATATAAATATATAAATACAAATATTTAAATGTAAGTAAATCACTCTCCTGAAGATCCCTTTTACTTACATACACAAATATCGAGCTGTAAGTAAATCACTCACCTATGGATACTTTTACTTATATACGATTATACTAATAACGTGCTGTGAATAAATGAAATAAATAAAAAATGAAAGAGATGACAGAGATACGAGAGATGCGAGAGAAATTTGTATTTTTAGGAGAATCAGCTTTATTTACAAAATGAAGGCCATATATATAGACAGGAAAGATGAGGGTATTTATTGTAATTTCCTTTATTGAGTTATTATTTTGCCGCTTTACACAGTCAAACAAAAGCCTATCTAATACTGTCACTTGCAAATCCAAGCAGTGATGTCTAATCCAACAATTGCCACCCCACTCAGAAGTTGCGTTGCCACCAACCATCTCACACGGTAGTTGATGTAGCGGAAGCTCTGTCGAGAAAAACCTGTAAGAAAACAATTAGAAACAACGATTTGGATCCGTTGATTCGCGCACGAATACCGGAAACAAACCCTACTAACGCTCCGTTGATTCGAGCACGAATACCGGATTATTAGGCTTCAAATACAATAATCGACTTCGCACACAAAGGATAATGTAATTGGATAGTTGAGAAACATCTCTGAATTTTATTTAATCAAAAGCTAATTCTCAAACCCTAATACAAGCTACTTAAATAATAAAAGAAACTCAAATCTCTTAGGATTCTATATCTCCTAAAATTCCTAAACAAGAAAAGAATTATAAAACTTCTAAACCAAATCGGGAAAAGAATCCTAAATGGAAAAGAAATCAAATCTCCTAAAAATCAAAAGAATCATAAAACCTATCTAAAAAGGAAATTGGATTTGATTTAATAAAATCAAATCATAAAATAATTAATAACCTAATTACATATAAACTAAAAGGAAATAAAATATTCGTATCGAATCATAACGATAATTGAAAATAATAATTAAAGCAACAGTTGTCTTGCCGCGCACGAAACTTAACTGCCAAATTCGGACATGATGCAGCCCATTATTGAAGATGAAGGCTTCATAACATTTGTAGGTCTCGTCTTGGGCTTTCCGGAAATATATTATAATGGACGATCCGACCTCATATGCTCTCTGTAGAGGTCGACGAAGTTCAGCCCGGATCATCTCGTCCAGCTCATGGCGATCAGCTCTCGTCCAGCTCATGTCTTCGCGCAACAAACTAGATGGCCAAAATTGGTTATGCTGCAGCCCGTTATAGAAGACGGAGTCTTCATAACATTTATAGGGATCGTCTTGGGCTTTCCGGAAACATATTATATTGTCTATTTTGAGTTCGTTTGCCCTCTGAAAAGGCCCCCGAAATTCGTCCATTCTGACAGTTTTGACCATTCCGAGTCTTTGCTTCCTTCTTTCTGCACCCTTCGTCTTTAAGTCGATTCCTCCGCTCCATGAAATCCAAACCTTTGTTTGCTGTACCGTATTTGACGGCTGCATCAGTAGTGACATTTGTCCACCCACCATCTCACACGGTAGTAACAATATTATATATATATATATAATTAGTTTGTGATCGATCAACTCCAAATTACATCAATTAAGTGACTAGAAAATATCTAAAAATTTGAGAGAGAAAGTTAGTGAGATAAGCTCTCAACTTTTTGGCCAAGGTGAGAGAAGGCATGTGGAAGCCTTTGGTCAAGGTGAGAGGAGGAGATTCGATGGAAGGAAAGATTTTAGGGATAACTTGTTTTCGATTTTCATTAATAACTTGAATCCTAAGGTGGATGTGGCTTGCTTGTGGGGAGTGTTTAAGGCATTTGGAAGAGTGAGAGATGTGTTCCTCTCTTCTAAGAATAGCTTAAGGAAGAGTTTATATGCATTCATTTGATTTGATTTACTGGAGAAGGTAAGCAAGGTGGCTAAAATGGTAGCTGAGATGCATGTTTATTAGTGGCCAATTAGTGCGAAAATAGCTGAGTATAGATGGAATAATCAGAGATTTGCTAATGTTAGGAAGCATGGTGAGAGAAACGATTATGATGGGTTGAGAAGTGAAGGAAGTGGAGGCAGTTTATCTGAGGATGGTCACCAGATATATCGATCCTTTGTAGAGGTAGTGAAAGGATCTTGGATGGGAATCAATGAGGTGGCAGGTGATAGAAAGGATGAGTGTTTGTCTATGTCATGGAAGAAACAAAAGAATGCAGTATAATGGTTGTCTAGATGTGCAATAGGTGTTCTGAAAGATTTTTCTTCAGTTTCCAGTATTAAAATAAGGCTTATTAACAGAGATTTCTGTTTCTCATCTACTCACCTAAATGCATTCTATGGAGATTTGATTTAGAAGTTAAGAAGGAGGGTTTTATCAAGAATAGGTTTTTATTTAAGAGGATTGCCTTTACTTCTATGTCAAGGTGGTCGGATTCGTGGATCCCTAAAGGTAAGATAACATGGATTATTATCTATGGAGTGCCGATGAGTTGCTGGGAGAAGTCTCTCTTTCTAAAGCTTGGATGGCAAATTGGTGAACCGTTGTGGATAGAGGAAGAAAATTCATTAAGAAAAAGGTTAGACAGAATTAAGTTCTTGGCTTTGATCCCTCAAGACTGGAAAAGCTCATGCAAAATAAACGTCTCAATGAAGGATACATCTTTCTTGGTTAAGGTGGAAGTAGATTCCACGCCGGTATCTCTCTCTTGGATAGCTACTACCTACTACCTTCTAACTTGGATTGTCTCTCTTTCCGAAATCTTGTAAGAAGCTCTGACCAGCTTCATCTAATGTAGTGTTTCAAGGTGAAAGGACATGGTAGGAAGAGTTGACAGGAGACAAATATCTTGTGAAAACAAAATGACAAAAAGAATTCCTATATCTCAGCCTTTCCATAAGGAAAGAAATGGAAAATGTGATAAGGTAGGTTTGGAAGTCAATTGTTTCCATTCTAAGCTAGATAGAATTCAAACTTCAATGGTAGGCAGAGATACAGGTGTTGTAGACAAAGGAAAAGGATCTTGGGTCTGTAAATCGAAAGTAAAAGTTTTGCCTTTGTACTATGAAAATTCCAAGTTGATAATTGAAAGAAAAAAAAAAGGGGCATGTTTTTCAATAGGCAGTTGATGAAGAATTTAGCTCGTCTACCACCGGCTTTGATAGAAGTAGGCGGTCGTTTTTTAATTTTCAATTGTTGAAGGGAGAATGCTCAATAAAGATTATAATAGATGGGCTTGTGAAGTATGGGCTTGTAATGGATGGGACTGTAGAGAAACAGATAGGCTTTAGCTAAGACTTGGAAGAAGGCGAACTTAAAAGCCCACATGCCAAATAGACCATGGTGGGCTATGCATGTGTAGCCCCGAAGGAGATAATAGAAATCACGGTGGATCTCACAATAGATTGGGCCTTTTAAGACAAACACAAGAAACTCTTTTACAGATGGGCCAAGGTGGGGTCTTGATTGAAGACCAAAGCATAGTTTCACTTAAAGGTAAGAGCAATGACATGGAGAATAAGCTCATTTCTAGGAATCGAATTGACAATCTTCCTTATGAATCTAGTTTGGCTTCATCGACGGTCGAACTATGGAAAAAGATAATAAATGAGTCGGAACCCCTCTAAAGATGCCTAAGAAGAGAAGAGGAGGAAAAATGTGATATTCCTCTAACTGCTACAGTCTGAGAACTAGAAACTCAAAGGCTTGGGACATAAGGTCTAATCAAGAAATGGAGAAAGAAGAAGTAGGTGTTATCATAAGGAAATGGAATCTGGAGGAGGAAGTTGCCAAAGTAATGAAGAAAGGTGTGGCTCTTGGTGTAAATTTTAACTTGTAGAAGGATGACACGAGCATGAATGAAGGTATGGAAGAAGAAATGTAGACTGCCATCAGAGAACATTGGAATCTGGATGAAGAATTAGCCAAAATTATAGTGAGATAGGTTGCTCTATGATTCAATTTTAATGACAGGGAGGATGAGTAGGCAGAGACTTTAGCAAGACGGGAAATAGAAGACAAAGAGAGGTGCAGAGCTCAAGAGGGATAGTAAGGTTTTCTATCGTGCCGTGGTTGGTTCGATGGACTCTTTATTTCTTCAATGTTAGCAATTTCATGGAACATCAAAGGTTTAGGAAGGGAAGGGAAGAGAAGAAAAGGATTGAGAGAAATTTGGTGGGAAAGCACTGACATATGGCTTTGTTTCTTCAAGAATCTAAGCTAGGTACTTTTGACTGCAGGGTCATCAATTCGATCGGAGGTTATTGGCTCACTAGAGGTATGTGGATGGAGTCGAAAGGAGCGGCTGGAGGACTGATCATGCTTTGGAATGATCCATTATTTACTGTCAATGCTTGCATCAAGAACAATCAACGCATTATTATTATAGGAGAGATGGTTGAACAGGCGAAAGATATAGCATTTTGTAATGTCTATGCTCCAAATGTTGAAAGCGAAATAGTGGAGTTGTGATAGTTTATTCTAAGGTCTCAAGTTTCGCTTACATGTCGTGGTGTATAGGTGAGGATTTTAACATGGTGCTAAGCGTTGCAGAAAAGAAATAGTGGTGAGTGTAATATGGGTTCAATGAGGAATTTTAATTCCTTCAATTTGCATGCCAAGGTGATCGGCATCCACATCGATGGAACCTAGTTTACTTGGTCTAATAATAGAGAAAATACATCTTGGGCTCACTTGGACAGATTTCTAATTTCACCTTGAATCCTTTTATGGTTCTGACACACTTCGGGTGGCTGTTTAAAATGGATATAAAAACGAAGCGTGTGAGTGTATTCACCCTTCGCAAGTGTACAAGTCGTTCAACTCATATAGTGGTTACAAGTTTGGCTATCGTTCCCATGAGAAGGTGTGGTACGTTTAAGTTAATTATAGTCTTAAAGTATTTACACTAAATTAAATTGTGCAAAAAGTAAATACGGAAATTAGACGATAAATTCACAAAGCAAATATAACTAAATTAACACTACTAAATTAGCTGCAACTTCAAGCAAGAAAATGTCTAACTCACTACAATTACACTAATCATAACAATTAATTAACAATACTCAACTACATCCAACTACAACTAGCACTAGAAATCACTAATTGAAATTAACAACTAACTCATGCAATTAACTAACTAAATTACTAAGCTTAAACAACCACAAATTAACTAAATTAACACTAGCTAATTTAACTAACTATAACTAACTATAACTCATGCATGGTCATGCAAGAGTGATAAAATGTAAGGTGGTGAGATGAAAATGGGGATGTTAGGAAAATGATGTAACATGCAAATTATCTAATTTCCTAGATGGCAATTGAGCACATAAGCTTGGTCTTAACTAATTAATAAGCACTAACCACCTAAGGCCATAGCATGGAAAGCTCAACAAATTAATCAATTTAAACACAAAATTATCAATCTATAACCACCCAGGGGCGGCTCAACAGATTTTTAGTCCCTAAGAGATGAAAAAAAAAGACCTTGATTATTATATATAATGAAAAAAAAATTATAAAATTAATAAAAATTAACATTTTGTGCTTTTTGAGATGCAAAAATTTTAATCAAACTTTCTTCAACTAATAAATTTTTTTTAATAAAAAATAAACTATAGAATTTGATTACTCCAACTAAATTGCAATTGAAAATTTTTTTTGTACAATATAATCTATAATAGATAAACAACACAATTAGTAAGTAGTAACCAAATGAAAATTAGCCACTTGATTTATCAGACAATTAGAAAAAATTAAACAGAAACTAAATTTTTAAATTTAAATTTTACCTGTTAGAATCTCTTCAGCTCTTCTTAAAAATAAATAGATAATATAAATAATATATTTAAAGAATGATTGTAGAAATTTAACTTGTAAGCTGTAAAAACAAAAACTTTTAATAAAAAAAAGTTATAGTTGCAGTGTTGAACTTGATTGTTGTAGATAAATGAAAATGATTTTTTTTTTAAATATATATAGATAATTTTTAAACGGTAAAAAAATAAACGAGGAGAAGTTCAAGGGTTTTTTTAATAATATAAATGTTTTTTTAATGGGATAATAAAAGTGTTTAAAAAGTGGATCATGGATACTCTGATGCTTAATAATGATTTCTAACTGTTATCTATTTAATAAATAATTTATGATATTATTAATATTATCCTATTTTCTAGGTTTTAAAAAATTCCTATTTTCTAGGTAGTAAGAATAACAAGTTAACAACAAAAAAAAGAGGCCTTTCAATTTCTTTTGTTGCGGTTATTTATTTATTTATTAATAATATTATTAAAATTTATAATAAATGAGGCCCTAAATTTTTGCCTTTTTTGGAAGCCCTAAGCTGGTGCTTTGGATGCTTTGCCCAATAGTCGGCACTATAACCACCTGAGATCATGGAATGGCAAGAGAGACAACTATCAAGCTCAAAAGTCCAAAAATCGCTTAATAAAGCATGTTCATGCACAAATTAAATAATTCTTCATCAACCTAGCTTAGAATCAAGACCCATACATCAATTGTCATCCATGCATGAAATTGGAAGTCTCAAATGGTCTAAATTCTAGTTGCATGACAACAATAAGTCAATTAATCAACATGCATACATAAATTTCAAGTCCAAACGATGTAGCTACACTAATTTGCGTTCTCATTCGTTGAGTTATCTTCGTCGTCATTTTCCAAGATGCATTCTCAACCTTTTTGTAAAGTTTTATAGTTTTCATTGGGCGTGAGGGAGTCACAATTCGTGATCCGAAGACGAATTCAAAATTGGAGTTCGGAGGCCCGAATACGGCCGAAGAACTCGAGAGGTGCGCGAGAGGAGCGAGATTGGCCAAAGGCCAACCTTGGTGTTCCACATGTGCCACACGGCTGGGATGTCTCTCTGCCCATGGGTGGCACATATGCCCCACAAGTGGAGGTGATGTGGCGAGCTGTGGTTGGTCCGTTTTTTCCTCCTTTGAATTCTTTCAAAAGCTCTCCTCTTTCCCTCCAAACATTAAGTGTAGAAAATTTGAAAAAGATGAAATCAGAAATATTCTTTCAATTTTAGTTTTCTTATTTTGATCATAACTCTCTTATACAAACTCAAAATCAAGTGATCCAAAAACTAAAATTGTTGTTCTTTAAGAGAGCTACAAACTCCAACTATTTTCAGAGTCAAATAAATTCTTCATTGTTCGCAGCAAGCTGTTCTTCAGTCTGAGTTTCATCTTTGTATGTGAAACTTCTTCTTGTCACTTTCTCTTTGATCATCTATTTTAATCTTCTTATTTGATAGATGATTTGTGATAAGAATGATGTTAGATCATATCCTAGGGGTGTTTGATCATTTGTTAATTGAGTTTTAGCTTTGTGATTTCTCTTGAACATATATTTGCTTAACTTAATTTAACTTGAAATTGATTCTAGAAATGTTATATGTGATGTTCTTCATGATATTTTCTAGGTTTAATTTCATGATCTAAGAACTAAGATTTTTATGATATATTGAATATTCTCATCTTGTTCTTATCGTTATACATGTCTTGATTTCTAGGTACATTTGTGATTGTTTGTTGAAAGCATTTCCTAGAATATATCTAAGCATGTTCATAAAGTTTGATTGATCATCTTGCTTTATTTGTCTTGTGTTTGAATCATTTGAATCACTTAGATCATTGCCTTGTGGAAAGGTTGAAGTCTCTTGTTAAGGTGAGTGAAGCCTTGATTTGAGTAAGAAGACTTGGCTAGGAAAGTGTTCCAGATAGCCAAGCACGAAGACTTAGTTAGGATCAAGAGGATTCGGATAACTAAGCAAAGTCTTAGCTAGGAGTTTGATATTCCGGATGGTTGAGCTAGGGAAGCTTGACTAGGATCATTTATGATCCAGATAGCTAAGCAAGGAAATCTTCCTAGAGGCTTGTGAGCCTTGGATAGGGAGTTGCTCTCTAGAGGTGTAGGACATATCTTGGATAGAGAGTAGGCTATGTGGTTCACTAGGCCTTGGGGGTAGATTAGGAGTTGATAACTTAGGGTAGATTAAATTTGTTGATAGCCTTGAGTGTGTAAGTCCTTTTCATATAGTGGATTGCTTTGCTGGTGGTTGTGGTTATTCAACCTGTGGATGTTTCCGCTTTGAGGTTTACCATATAAAAATACTTGTGTTCATTTTAGCTTTACTTTTTATTATCTTCTATATCATGTATTGATTGTATCTCTTATATATTGATTTTTACATGTATTGACTCATACTATACAATTGTTAAATCATATCAAGTGTACATTTCATTATTGTATTCTGCAAATTTTGAAATTGGGATTATACCAATTCACACCCCCCCCCCCCCCAGGTATAATATACACTACATCTTTTTAGGGAATTTCAGTTCCCTTAAGGGTTGATTCAGGGCTTGAACAACTAAGAGCGCTCTCCTTTTTCCGTAAAGGATTGAAGGATATAATTGCTCATTAGAGAATCAATGGTATTTAAAGGAAAAGATATAATTAGAGGGGTATAACAGACTTTATGACCCAGCTCTAATTATGAACTACTTATAGAGGATCATACCATATGTAATAGCTATATCGATGGACACTAAACTTTGGTTTGTGTAAAAACATCTACAGTTACGAGATTACAACCTCAGGTTTATAGTAGAGTAACTCCGAGATTAATAATCATAAAATATTAATTAAAGAGTTTAATTAATTTTTCTAAGGATTATTGGAGCTCAAGACTGTGGATCCATTAGGTCCTCTTGTTAGCCCGGAACGTTGATGGTAACAAGGGTCACGGTTAATTAATTGGATAGTCCAATTTTATGTTACGGAAGTAACAAGGATTTTTATTCATGCAATTGATTAGATAATGTGATTATTTAATTAATGGATTAATAATTAATTAAATTAAATAATGTGATTATTTAATTATATTAATAATTATGAATTATTAATAGATTTAATTATTTTATGGAGGTCAAGGGTTCAAACCAAGACCAAAGTAAAGATATAAAATAATATTGATTATTTTATCTTTAATAGGTCAAAGGTTCAAGTCACAGTGACAACATTGAATTAAATAGGATTTAGAATCCTATTTAATCTATTTAATCTAGATCACTTGTAATCCTATCATGGTATTGATATATAGATATAAATATCAAGAGATTTTGTTTTTAAGATTTGATTTTAAAAACAAGATAAAAGATATTTGTTTTTTTTTTAAATATTTGATATTTAAAATGAAACCTATCAGATATATCATGTGTGGTTAGTTTCTTTAAAACTTTTTAATTAAAGGTTATTGAAAAGTGGAACAACACACATTCATGAAAGACAAAAAGAAAAGAAGAAAGTAGAAAGGGGGTGTGCGGCCAAAAGAAAAAAAAAATATATATATATATATATATATATAATATTAAAATAAAAATAAAAAAAGAATTGCTTCTAGGTTTTTTTGTTTTTTTTGTTTTTTTTTGTTTTTTTGTTTCTTCTACCTACATTTAACCTCTTGAAGCTCGTGATGTGTCCACATGCGGTTGTTGGAATCTGGGAGATAGCAAGGAAGATCTGGTGGTACAAATCGAAAAGTAACAAGATAAAGAACGACGGAGTTAGCCTTGAGGTATGATTACGAATCTTACCTTATTTATTCTTATATATCGTACATGGTTATTAAAAGTCGCTTTAAATAATTTTTTTAAGAGACCGTTTTATATGAATATGATTCATACGATTTTCAAATCATTAAAATTTTCTTCCGTTGCATGACTCCAGGGCTTACAATTGGTATCAAAGCCCTAGTACGATATATTCGAATAAATCGTTCTTTCTTTTTTATTTAATTGCATGTATATATGTGTACGTACGATCTATTCAATGTTTGATGTTTTAACTTTTTTTTAAAGCATGATTAATCATTAATTGTATGGTACGATGAGTTTTAGGGTTTGGAATATTATTTGTATTATTATTTTTTCTACTGTAATATTAATTCTGGGTTTTATATATATATTTTTTTGTTTTTGGTTATTTTGCTCTAATTTTTTATTTTATTGATGTAAATCAACAAGAACGGCAATTCAGAAGACGTAGAAGCCAACGTGTAAAAGTTGTGCAACACGCTGCAGCCGTATGCAACTGTTGCGCACATGTGCAACAGCCATGCACAACTTCACGCAAGACTGCAGCATCGCGTTTCTTGCGCATGTGTAGCGGTTGCTGTGCGGGTTTGGCGTAATGAGTTGTGCTGTTTTTTACGAAAGGCTAGCAGCAGCACGCACGTTTCGTTCAAGCTGCTGCAGACAGCCCCTCATATGCGAACGGCGGTTACATGCGGAAAGCGCAAGGGCCGCGTGTTCATGACGCTAGGGTTGCATATTCGGAAGCGTGCATGGGTCGAAATATATATATATATATTGACATCTTGGGCCTTTGATAAGTGTTAGGGTAACACTTGGGCCCTGGGTTTTGATTCATGAGATGGAACGCTTTAAAAAAAAAAAAAAAAAAAAAAAAGATTAGTCAAGTTGAACTTGATTAAAAGTCCAAAAAGATATTACAAGATGGACTTGAAGAAAAGATGGATTACAATAAGACCAAGGAATGCCTTGGATTAATTTTTGTAATTAGAATTTTTTTTTTTTTTTTTAAGTTAGATAAACTCATCGTACTTGACCAATTCATATATGCTTTTATTATATGATAAGTAAAGCATTGTTATGCATACACATGATAAGTCAATTTATATGCTTTGCGTATCCCCTATTTTCCTATGTTTTGATCTCTTTTTCCTTGGAATTACCATGTTTTAATGTTTAAATATTGTGTTTGCAGGTTATTTTGGTTTAGAAGGAGTTTACGGGTGATAACAGGGTTTTTTCAGCCAATTAAGGGACTTTCAGGTTGAAAAACGGGCTTTCGTTAGACAGGTCGTCGAAGCGAATAGCAAGACGAACCGCAATATTTGAAGACCTGATCAGCTGCCATGTTTCGTTAGACAGTTCGTCGAAGCGAATAGCAAGACAAACCGTGAAATTAAAGACATGATCCACTGCCAACTTTCGTTGGACATCTCGTCGAAGCGTATAGCAAGATGTATAGCGAAATGGAAGACCACAATCTTCTGCCATGTTTCGCGGTTGAGTTCGTCAAAGTGAATTGCGTTAGGCAAAAAAGCATACCATGAGTCTCTTCATGAATCATTTCGTTAAACGTTTCGTCGAAGCGAATAGCAAGACGTACCCCGAGACACCGCTTGTTTTTCACCATTTTTGGGACCCACTTAGACCTACCTATATATATCTTCTTTCCTTTATTTTCAAGGTGTGCTTCACAATATCTAGATCTAAAAATTGCTCCAAAACGTCTATCATTAAATCCTCCATACTTTCATCCACAAATCACCAACTTTATCATTTCTTCACCACAAATCCACCACAAATCCATCACCTCCACTACAAAACCTTCCTTTGCACACCATACCCATCATCAATCGCCACTTTGGAGCATCAAAGGAAGCTAGGAAATACCAAGTCATTAAAGCCAAGCAACTACAAATAGGAAGTTTTTCACTTGAGTTCATTTCTTGTAACTTTATCTTTTGAACTTTTGTATTTGCTATGGATTGCTTCAATTTATTATCTCAAATAACTTGGATGTGTAATATAAGCTAAACACATATATGCTAGAGTTATGATGATACCAAACCCTTAATCTTTTAAATGATTTGCCTAATTTCTCTTAAAATGCTTGTGTTGTAATATGGATATTGGGTATGCTTAATGCTTTTGCTTGATTGATCATCTTATAATTGTTATATTGGTTGTGTGAATGAACCGAGAGGTGACGCGCTAAACGTGCTCGTCACAATATCCACTGTATTTGACCGGAAAGATAAGAGATCACTAGGTCGGCGTATAGGGATCGTGTGTGTGTCCCACTGTGCTAGATTAGCTTTAATATATTCTGTATGTTTAGGTGCAATTTCTATTGCTCGAAAGAGATTAGGAGTTAGTTAAAGGGGACACGAACCTATAACATATACGTGCATAATTTGAGAGATTAGGTGAATCGAATTTGTAATTAGAAAGGTAAGGTGGATTCTAAATTCTAACATTATTTCATCGTATTACAAACATCGTTTTCTTGTGTGATTTACTTAATTTGCTTAATACATACTTAGAATTAGCTCTAGATTAATTTAGTGATAAGTTTGGAAATTATTCAATCGTATTATTCAAATAGTACGCGTGCCTTCGAACGCCAGTAATCATTAAATCCCTTAGTCTCTGTGGGACGATACCCTACTCTATCATTGCACTACAATTCGACTTCGTACTATTGCAAGCATGACAGTTTGTAGCGATCAACACATGCCATTTGGATTAGTAGTGCCTACGCATACATTTTATTAAATGATATACATGCACAATAGCCAACCATATTATGTGTTTTATTTTTATTTTTAAAAAAATTAGCAAATCACATAATTGGCTATTAATAATGAGATTAGTTTTTTAGGTGTAAAAAACTTGTTAATTCTCATTAATAACTAGTCTATTAATTAAATTGTTTAATTAGTTAGATTAGTTAGGTCCTCTTATAATTATTAGGATTAATTTGATTAAGGCCATTAATAATTATTGGACTGAATAATGTGTTTTAGTTTTAATAGTTAAAACTTGGTAAATCACATTATTAATTCTAGTCTTAATAAATTAGTTTACATAGATTAGAACTAGATTACTAAACTAGATTTTTTAATTGTTAAAAAATCGGATATTTTAATAATTTGTTAATAGAATGAGATTCTACTAACATACTAAAATGCCTTAGACACTTAGATTTGAATTAGCCATTTAATCTTAGTATAATCTAGGTACATTAATAATTGAAAACCCTAACTGGATAATAATGAATGGGAGAGAGATATATTAAAATATATCCCTGCAGTCTCCATCGTTAGTTTAACACCATAAGATTCAAGTGGGGCCTCGAGACGGCTTTTTTTTCGTCCTCCCTAAGGAAGGTCTCCATGAGAGTCAATAACAAGGTTGATTTCCTAACAGATAGGATTTCTGAATGTATTTTGGGATTGACTGACCCTAAGGCAGCAATTCTCAGGTTGAGTTCATGAGATCTGAAATGATGGGTCACATTCATAAAGTATTTAATAAAATTGGTTTATTAAGATCCTTGACTAAAACAAATGATGGTTGAACAATATAAGAATAAGAGTTATTCTAATATATCATTTAACTGAGAATGTCTCGATCCAACATACAAGTACTTGACTAACCCTAAGGTGGCACTTGCTTGTAGTATGTTGGATAGTCGTTGCGTAGTAATAATTTTAGGGTTTATTTCTTATTCATTAAACATGTTCATGCATTACGTTTAATTTTATGCCAAACATTTACATGTGATGAATGTAGGAGATGAATGAAATCTTTTTTTTTTATGTTTTCAGCATTGTTGTCTACACTTTTACAAATCCTCGGGAATGACAAATTAACCGGTGAAAGCTATACTAAATGGAAAAATAACATCAACACAGTTTTGGTAACAAAAGATCTTAAATATGTGCTTACGGAGGAATGTCCTCCATAGCCTATTGACAATGCCACACGAATTGTTCATGAGGCACTCCAGAAATGGGTCTCAGCAAATAAGAAGGCTTAAATATATCTATTAGCCAACATGACAGATGTGCTTGTCACCAAGCATGAGGCAATGACTACAGCACTCGAAATCATAGAGTCATTGCAAGCTATGTTTGAGCAACCATCCGAGCAAAAACGGCACGAAACTGTTCGTTTCGTAATGCTTGCTCAGATGAAGAAGGGTTCATCGATCCGGGAGCATGTCCTAGGCGTGATGTCCTACTTCAACTTAGCTGAGGTTAATGGCGAGGTCATTAATGAGGCAAGCTAGGTGAGCATCATACTGACTACTCTTCCAAAAGGTTTTGATCAGTTTAAAAGCAACTACAAGATGAACAAATTGAAGTTCAGCCTGACACAGTTGCTAAATGAGCTCACTACCTTTGAGTTCATAGCTAAGAACCACAAAGGCAAGACCGGTGAGACAAATGTTACCTATCCATCTTCTTCTGGGTTGAAGAAGAGGAAAAGGTCTACTAGGAAGGCTAAAGCAAAGCCTAAGAAGAAACCTACCCAAAGCAAGAAAAATAGCACTTTGAATGACAAAGCAAAAGGGAAATGTCTCCATTGCGATAAGGTTGGTCACTGGAAGAGGAACTGTACTCAGTACCTTGAGGAGCTCGCTAAGAAGAAAAAGGCGAAAGGTAATGTGATTTACTTGTCAATTGAATCGTGTTTAGTGGAAGATGATTCTTCACATGGGATAGTAGATTCAAGGGCCACTAACCATGTTTGTTCTTCTTTGCAGAGGACTGATTCTTGGACGGAGCTAAAGGAGGGGGCCTTCTCGATGCTCATGGGGTCGGGGGATGTCGTGTCAGCAAGAGCAGTGGGAGTAGTTAAAATCCATTTTAAAAGTTATGTTATTGTTTTGAATAATGTCTATTTTATTCCTAAATTTACTATAAACCTTATTTCGGTATCCAAGTTGTTGGAATAATTTTATCCTGTTTCTTTTAATAATAAATTAGTTATTGTTTCTAGAAATGGAATTAATATATTTTACAGTTTAATTGAAAACGACTTGTATGTATTAAGATCATTAATACATACAACACTGCTCAATGCTGAAATGTTTAAAGTTGAAAAACCTAAAACAAAACAACAAAAGGTTTATCTAGATAATATGGCATCTGAGACTTGGCCATATCAACCTTGACAGGATAGACAGAAAAGTAAAAAAGCGAACCGTTAAATCAGTTAAAGGTCGACACATTACCTATCTGCGAATCCAGTTTAGAAGGTAAAATGACCAAGAGACCTTTTACTGGAAAAAAGCTTAGAGCTACAGAACCAATAAACCTTATACATTCAGACGTCTGCGGACCAATGAATGTTAAAGCAAGAGGTAGTTATGAGTATTATGTCACCTTTATATGACTACTCAAGATACAGGTATGTCTACCTGATGCAACAAAAGTTAGAAACTTTTGAAAAGTTCAAAGAATTTCGAGCTGAAGTTGAGAACCAATTGGGCAAGACAATCAAGACTCTATGATTGGATCATGAAGGTGAGTATCTTAATCGAGAGTTTGAAGACTACTTGGTTAAGCATGGGATTATGTCCCAACTCACAGCTGCTAGAACAATACAGCAAAATGTTGTTACAGAGAGGAGAAACAAAACCCTAATGGAAATGATGAGATCTATAATTAGTTTCTCATCATTACCAAACTCTTTTTGGGGTATGCACTACAAACAGCGGCCTACATTTTGAATGTAGTCCCATCCAAATCTGTTGCTAAGACTCCCCTAAAGTTGTGGAATGGTTATAAAGTTAGTTTCGACATTTCCTCATATGGGGGTGTCCAATACATGTACTGAAGAATAGAACTGGAAAGCTAGACCCTAAATCTATGGTATGCTTATTTGTAGGTTATTCTAAAGAGACTAGAGAAGGATATTTCTATAATCCCGATGAGAACAAAGTGTTTGTATCAAAAAATGCAACTTTTCTTGAGGAGAACTATATAAGTGATCATATACCTCGTAGTATGATTGTGTTAAATAAGTTAGAGTCTGGTATGACCAATGCTCAATCAACAAGAGTTGTTGTTCCACCTACGTTTGAGAGTCTAACCATTCCTAGTCAGACTACATTATACCTAAGCGTAGTTGGAGGGTTGTACGACAACCTGATCGCTATTTAGGTATTGAGGAAGCACAAGCTATCATCAATGATGATAGTGTGGATGATCCATTGTTATTTAAAAATGCAATGGACGATTCTAACAAAAAGGAATGGCTTAAAGCCATGAATCTCTAGATAGAGTCTATGTACTCCAACTAAGTCTGGGAACTTGTAGACTTATCATATGGGATAAAATCCATTAGATGTAAGTGGATCTACAAGAGAAAAAGAGGAGTAGACGGGAAGGTAAATACCTTCAAGGCAAGGCTAGTGGCAAAAGGATTTACCTAAAAGGAGGGGGTTGATTATGAAGAGACCTTCTTGCCAGTAGCCATGTTTAAAGCTATTCGGATTCTCTTATCCATTGTTGTCTATTTCGATTACGAAATTTGGCAAATGGACATTAAGACTGCATTCTTGAATGGCAATCTTGATAAGAGCATCTACATGATGCAACCAGAGGGATTCGTGTCCCAAGATCAAGAGCAAAAGGTTTGCAAGTTGCAAATCTCCATTTATGGATTGAAGCAAGCATCTAGATATTGGAACATTAGAGGGATTCATGTTGCAACCAGAGGGATTCGTGTCCCAAGATCAATAGAAAAAGGTTTGTAAGTTACAAAGGTCCATTTATGGACTGAAGCAAGCATCTAGATCTTGGAACATTAAGTTTGATACTGCTATCAAAACCTATAGCTTCAAGCAAAATGTCGATGAGCCTTGTGTCTACAAACAGATCATTGACAAGAAAGTAGTTTTCCTTATCCATTACGTATATGATATCCTACTTATTAGGAATGATGTAGGAACATTATCAGAAGTAAAGGGCTGGCTTGCTAGCCAATTCTTAATGAAATATTTAGGAAAGGCAAGTTATGTTCTAGGGATCTAATTAATAAGTGATCGCAAGAACAAACTGTTAGCACTGTCTCAAGCATCATATATCGACAAGATACTTGTGCGATTCTCGATGCAGAAATCTAAGAAAGGTAATTTACCTTTCAGGCATGGAGTTCACTTGTCTGAGGAACAGTGTAAGATACCTCAAGAGATTGCGGATATGAGACAAGTTCCATATGCATCAGCAGTAGGTAATCTCATATATGTTATGTTATGCACGATATCGGACATCTGCTTCACAATGGGAGTAGCCAGCAGGTTTCAGTCCAACCCATGATTAAATCATTGGGTTGCAATAAAAACTATTCTCAAGTATCTTTGGAGAACGAGAAACTATATGCTAGTGTATTAAGGATAGGATATGATCTTGTTATGATATACAGATTCTAACTTTCAGTTAGACAGGGATTTTAGGAAAGCCACGTTTAGGTTAGTATTCACCCTTGGTGGTGGAGTCATAGTGTGGAGGAGTGTCAAGCAATAATGTATTGCTGATTCCACCATGGAAACCGAATATGTAGCCGCTTGTGAAGCAGCTAAGGAGGTTGTATGGCTCTGTAAGTTCTTGAATGACCTGGAAGTTGTTCCAGATCTGGATAAGCCCATCACACTTTATTGTGATAATAGTGGTGCTACGGCTAATTCCAAAGAACTAAGAAGTCACAAAAGAGGGAAGCATATATAAAGGAAGTATCATCTCATAAGAAAAATAGTGCAAAGAAGAGATGTTGTCGTGACCAAGATAGCGTCGCTGGATAATCATGTTGATCCATTTACGAAGACCTTAACGGTTAAAGTGTTTGAAATTCACCTAGATGGTCTAGGATTACGAGATATGTCTCACCTGCTTTAGTGTAAGTGGGAGATTTTTGGGGTTTTTGCCCTAAGGCTTGTAATATGTAAATGATGATTAATTATAAATAAAAGAAGCAGTCATTTTCATTCTATTTATATGTGTCATACTTTTATATTATATGTGCTAAACATCCAAGATTGCCGGATGTAACCTTGAACTGAGTATATGAATGTTGTATACGAATGTTGTATACATAGGAATACAGTTTGGGACTTGCAATCTAAAGAGTCTGTAGAGAGCAAATGAAGTTGGGTACTTTATTTGTGGTTAATCTACAGTTGCGGTCTATTCCATAATATACGGTGGTCTTATCTTAGACTACTCATATGGTGATATGAGAATGGAAACACCTTATATGATGTGATCATATAAGACTGGGCCACGATCTATGAATCTCTCTCCAATATCCATTACATGGGGAGATTCATATATATTGACAAATGATGGTTGTATATAGGTGATCTTAATCATGAATGTCTTACTGACTTCTTCGGGTTAGATCATGCTTTTTGATTTATCATGGGTGAGATCTGAATAGTATTCTTGATCAATATCTTCATATCTTAAAATCGCGGTTTGGCTTGTGATTGGGAAGGTCTATACACAATATTGGAATCTACTCCTTCTTCTGAGAAGTAGAGAAGTAATACCATTAAGGGATGATTTGAGGCTTGAACAACTAAGAGCGCTCTTCTTCTTCTGTAAAGGAATGAAGGATATAATTGTTCATTAAAGAATCAATGGTACTTAAAGGAAAAGATATAATTAGAGGGGTATAACAGACTTTATGACTCAGCTCTAATTATGAACCACTTGTAGAAAATCATACCATATGTAATAGATATATCGATAGACACTGAACTTTGGTTTGTGTGAAAACATCTGCAGTTACGAGAATACAGCCTCAGGTTTATAGTGGAGTAACTCTGAGGTTAATAATCATGAAATATTAATTAAAGAGTTTAGTTAATTTTTCTAAAGATTATTAGAGCTCAAGACTGTGGGTCCATTAGGTCCTCTCGCTAGCTTGGAACGCTAATGGTAACAAGGGTCACGGTTAATTAATTGGATAGTCCAATTAATTATGTTACGAAAATAACAAGGATTTTTATTCAGACAATTGATTAGATAATGTGATTATTTAATTAATGGATTAATAATTTATTAAATTAAATTAATGTGATTATTTAATTATATTAATAATTATGAATTATTAATAGATTTAACTATTTTATAGAGGTCACGGATTCGAACCAAGACCAAAGCAAAGATATAAAATAATATTGATTATTTTATCTTTGGCAGGTCAAGGGTTCGAGTCACAGTAAAAACATTGAATTTTATAGGATTTATAATCCTATTTAATCTATTTCCTATTTATTTATATATAGATATAAATATCAAGAGATTTTGTTTTTATGATTTGATTTTAAAAACAAGACAAAAGATATTTGTTTTTTAAAATATTTGATATTTAAAACAAAACTAGGGGGGCATAATTCGGTTCGGTTCGGTTTTGGCCAAAACAGTATTGAATCGATATATATTCGATTTATGAAAATGTGAATCGGTTTAAACCGTTTGAACCTGAAAACTGAATTGAACCGAACACTTTTATCTCGGTTGGGTTCGGTTCGGTTTAATTCGGTTTTGGGCCAATTAGGCTTTGAAGGTTTTTTTTATATAATGTTTTGGACTTTTAAGTTGCATTTTTGGCATTTAGGCTTAAAATTTTTAAGAAAACATAATAGGTAAAAAATAATTTAAACAAAATACAACTCAAATTTCAATCTAAATCTAAAATTTCAATCATATTCAGTCTACATACTCAAACAAAATAATAAATATTCATAACTTCTATAAAATAGAAGTCAAAAAATGTAGTTCAAAATGTAGTCCAAAATAAAACATCATCAACAAACAATCCATAATAAAATTGAACTTTACAAAATAATTAATTAAAACAATTCGGTTTATTCGGTTTGATTCGATTTGGTTCGATTTTGTATGTCCAAAACTAAAACCGAATCGAATTCAATTCGGTTTTCAAATTTCAAATTGGTTTGAACTGAATAGAAGCTATGAACCGAACCAAACACCCTTTTTCGGTTCGGTTTAATTCGGTTTTGGTTTTTGTGCCCACCCCTAGACAAAACCTATCAGATATATCATATGTGTTTAGTTTCCTTAAAAAAATTTAATTAAAGGTAACCGAAAAGTGAAACAACACACATTCGTGAAAGACAAAAAGAAAAGAAGAAAATAGAAAGTGGTGTGCAGCCAAAAGAAAATATTAATAAATAAATAAATAAAAAAAAATTGCTTCCAGGTTTTCTACAAGGTGGCCAAAATCTTCATACACAAAGCAAGGGTTGTTTTTTGTGTGTATATTCAACCTCCTGAAGCACGTGTTGTGCCCAAAAGCGGTTGCCGGAACCTGGGAGATAGCGAGGAAGATCCAGTGGTACAAATCGAAAAGTAACAAGATAAAGAACGAATGAATTAGCCTTGAGGTATGATTATGAATCTTACCCTATATATTCTTATATATCGTACATGGTTATTAAAAGTCGCTTTAAATAAATTTTTTAAAAGACCGTTTTATATGAATATGATTCATACGATTTTCAAATCATTAAAATTTTCTTTCTCTGCGCAACTCTAGGGCTTACAAAATGAAGGTGGTCTGCTAGTCAAATTGGATTTCAAGAAAGCGTACGATAGTGTAGATCATGATTTCTTGGGCTTAATGATGAGAGATATGAGTTTTGGGGAGAGATAAAGACATTGGATGAGGAGTTGCATTTCTACACCGATGCTTTCGGTTTTGGTTAATGGGACCCCCCCAATCTTAGTTTGGAGTGGAGAGAGGACTTCATCAAGGTGACCTTCTATCCCTTTTTCTCTTTAAAATTGTTACGGAAGGATTGAGTAGCTTATTTAGAAAGGCTTGCTATTTGGGTTTGGTGAGAGGTGCAACTTTTGGTGACAATATATTGCATATTTTTCATCTTCAATTTGCAAATGATACAATCCTTTTTCTAAAGCAAAATTTGGAGTATCTTTGCAACACTAAGAGGATTCTTGGGTACTTTGAAATGGCGGCCGGTTTGAGAATATATTTTCATTAATCTTGTGTGGTTATGGTGGGCAAAAGAGGGATTACGGAAAAAGGTTAGGCGGAAGCTTTTAAATGAAAGAGAGACATCCTCCCAATTACATATCTTGGTTTACCTCTTGGATCTAGATCATGTACTAAGGCATTTTGAAATCCTTTTTTGAACCGTATCGAGAATAGGTTGGCTCTATGGAAAAGGAATTTCTTAAATAAAGGTAGGAGTTTGATCCTTATCAAGGTCGTTCTTTCGAGTATCCCTTCATACTTATTGTCGGTTTTCAAACTCCCTGTAAGGGTTGCGCAAGCCATTGAGAAGCTCCAAAGATCGTTCTTTTGGGGCGATGGAGTAGAGAAGAAGAAACTTCATGTAGCAAATTAGGCTATAATGTGCACAAGTAAGAGATTTGGGGACTTGGTGTGAGAAGAATGGTGGACAAAAATAGAAGCTTGTTAGCAAAGTGGGTTTGGAGGTTCGGTATCTAATAAAATTCCATGTGGAGGAGAGAAATTTGTGCTAGATATGGGGTTCCAAGTGCAGGTTTAATGTAGGATTGGAAAAGCACAAAATCTGCCTCTTTTTTTGTCAAGGCAGTGATATCTTTTTGAGGTGGGTTCTATCTCAAGTAAAGTTCTTAAGGAAGGATTGAAGGTTGTCATCGGTGATGATAGGAGGGCCAATTTTTGGGAAATTTCTGGTGGGAATGCATAGTTGTCAAGAAACAAGGAGCTATCCACGATTTTGGAAGTTGGCTAGAATCTTGGTGGGTTTGGGAGGTGCCCTTGCGAAGACCTTTGTTTGATTAGGAGACAGAGCGATGGAGAGTCCTTATGAGCTTTTTAGTGTACATGATCATTCAGAGAATGATTCAGAAAATGACTTAAGTGACATTAAAATTAACATCAAGTTCCCAAATGATTTAAGTAATTATAACCTATGAACAATCATGTACCACATTAGCAACACAATATTAGCATAAAAAATGAATATTTGAACAACAAAGTGAATTGATGGGGTAGACAATTGCAAAATAAAATGAATTTGAAGACAAAACAGATACATGTTACTTCAAAAAAGATAGATACAAGTCACTTAATGGGTCCAGCGAGCGTCCACATAAAACATGCCAAGGATAGATTCAAGATCTGTTGTGGGGTAAAACGCTAAAATCAAACTCATAACAACTGAAACCAGAATCAATTGGTTCATCTAAGTCGGTTGATTCAGTTACGTTTGGTTTGAGTAACTAAAACATGGGTTTTGTCATTCTAACCGAACAAGAGGTTCTGTTGAGTGTCGAGATTCGAGAGAGAAATAGAAATATCTTGTAAGCCACTTCTGATCCAACTTTGCATCTGGATAAAAGTTAAAATATGATTGTAGAAGAAATTGACATTGAAAGAAGTTTAGAGATAATACTAATATCATAAAAACAATCAACTAGAATCGAAACCTAAAATATTGCTCACATTGTCTTACTTCATTCAAACAGAACAAAGGTTGCACAAAATCTAGATTCTGTGTCAAATTAAGTTTCTTCTAATGATTTTTTATACTTAGGGGCCGTTTATTTTTTTGTCTTAAGTATTAAAAGATCTTATTTAAAGTAAGTAAAGTAATACCACTTAATATTTGTTTGTATTTTATTTGAGAGTATCCCACTTAAATATTAAGTTGTTTTTGTTTTACTATTCTACCCCTAATTTAACAAACCATTTGCCTGGTGGAAAAAAAATAGAAGCTTGTTAGCAAAATGGGTTTGGAGGTTCGGTACCGAAGAAAATTCCGTGTGAAGGACAGTAATTTGCACTAGATATGGGGTCCCAAGTGCATGTTTAATATAGGATTGGAAAAGCACAAAATCTGCCTCTTGTTTTGTCAAGGCAGTGGCCTATCTTTTTTAGGCGGGTTCTGTCTCGAGTAGAGTTCTTAAGGAAGGAATGAAGGTTGTCATCAGTGATGGGAGGAGGGCCAATTTTTGGTAGGGATGCAGCTTAGTTGAAGGAGGCGTGCCCAAAAGCTTATGCATTGGCTGTCAAGAAACAAGAAGTTATCCATGATTTTGGAAGTTGGCTAAAATCTCAGTGGGTTTGGGAGGTGCCTTTGCGAAAACCTTTGTTTGATTAGGAGAAAGAGAAACGGAGAGTACTTATGAGCTTTTTAGTGTGCATCATCATTCGAGAACAATTCAGAAAATTCTCAGTGGGATCCTTCTGTAATTGCTTAAAATACCCTACAATGGACAACTCTTTGGATCATAAATTTATTTGGCAAGGGATTTTCCTACCTAATATTAAAATTTTCGATTGGCAACTCCTAAGAGGAAGGGTAATGGTGTGACAGGTTATGCAAAACTTTGGGTACGATCAAGCTCCTTCTCTAGCTTGCTCCATCTTTTCCTTCTTTCTCCTTGGTCGTGGGAGCTTTGGTCTTGTTGTATGGACTAGTGGGGAGTGGTGAGCTGTGTAAACAAATCTTTAAAGGACTGGTTTCAATGATAAACAGGTATGTGCCCATTGGCCAAACAGAGTTGAGTTTGGAGCTTCTTGTTCTTCGCCTTATCGTGAACTATTTGGGAGGCTAGAAATCAGAAGGTTTTCAAAGGTAATTCGACAGTGGTTTATTAGGCTTAAGACATGGTTAAATTCCATGTTGCTTGGTGGTTCAAGCATCATGGGAAAGGCTCAACGATACCTATCTCAACAATGCTTTTAAATTTAAAGGAAAGTTGCCTTGATTCTAAACCAATGAAAAGCTATAAAGAGGCTGTCTGGACCCTCCTAACAGGTGTTGCTTAGAAATTCAATGTGGATGGCTCGGCTAGGGGAAAACCAGGCAATTCAAGGATTGGTGGGGTTCTGAGAGACAATACAAACAAGGTGTTAGGTCTTTTTCCCTTTTTTGTAGGGATCTAAGATTCTAACTCAACGGAGATTTTAGCGATCCATAAGGTTTTTATGTTGTGTGCTCAAACCGAAGCTCTTGTTGGGATTGAGATTAATATAGTTAGTGATTCTAAAGTGGCAGTTTCGTGGATGAATACAGAAGGTTCGGGTAGCTTAAAGCATGTCAACCATATATACGACATTCAAAGTTGGAAATTGGAAAAGATAAGGATTTTTCTCTTTTAATGAAACCCCCAAAACGACGTCGTTTTGGACTTTTGGGGGTTTCAATTTTTTTATTAAAAAAAAAGTTAGCCTTGTCGATCAACTGCAACTAGGCCTACTTTGACCGATTAGGCCAACTAGTCGACCCAAGTCACCAACTAGACAGTTTTCCGCCTAACCACGGTGATTTCCCTGAAATTGTTGTGGTCGAAGGTTGCCTAGTGATTAGGCGGCACCTAATCGGCTGATTTCAGCGACTTTTGCAACATTGTTATCAACAAGCTATGAATGGACAATATCCACTCACTAGCTTTAGGGGGAGTGTTGGAATGGACAATATGTGTTAGACAGCTCATGATTAGATAGAAACCGTATATTATGTATATTTGATTATTTAATATCCTTGATTTATAGGGATTATATTTCAATAGTTAGTATTCCTGACTTATAGGATTGTATCCTAGGAAATGTAGATTTCTAATCTAGGGTTTGTTATATTACTCTTTGTAATTCCCTTTGTTGAATACTAAGAAACAATTCCCCATATTTGTCATAACTAAATAGTGGCACTTAAGACTTTGGCTCATAAAGTTCAAAGATTTGAGAAAAACTGCCAAGCTAGATGCAATAAAATGTCTACCCAAGACTGCTTACTTGAAAAATGTAGTTTAAATAGGAAAGCAATCAAAATCAAGCACAAAAGCACGCATACCTTTAACAACCAAAGAAATGTTTGAACCTATTTACATGGGCTTGATGGGTCCTATGCAAACAAAAGCATAATCGGAGGAAAATACATTTTGGTTATGGTTGATTACTTCTATAGGTATACATGTGTATACTCCCTCTGAGGAAAGTCTAATCCTTTTTAAAGCTTCAAGATTTATTTCACTAAATTCAAAATTACTTTGGACAAAAAAAAAATTAAGAGAAATGGGAGATAATATGAGAACACATAATTAACAAACTTTTGTAATGAACATGGAATCACACATGAATTCTTTCTTTACCGCCAAAACTTCGCAAGAAATGACAATGATATCTTTAAATGATATTTAGAAATACCAAATACTTTTTGGACTGAAGCCATAATATGTGATCTACAAAATTATCCCAAGACTTGGAACAAAACATGCTCCTTACGAGATTTTTAAAGGAAAAAAAAAAAAAAAACCAAATTTGAACCATCTTATATTCTTATAAGTTTTAAGAGAAAATGCTACATACCTAGAGATAGAAATAGATCAAGACATGAATTTAGAAAAGAAGGATGTAGTTGACATAACTTGGTAAATTTAACTTTGATTATTTTCTAAACAGGTATCCATACAAGCCGTTTAGACTCAAAAACATTTTTCTAAGTCATATATCTATCTGCTTCATGCCTTGTAGAACCTCCAATAACAACATAAATTTACAATTATCATTTTTATCGCAATACTTATTAGAAGAATTAATAATAATCATAATCCAAAGTCATACTTGGAATACAAATAAGACACTGTATAAGTACATATATAGCAAGAAGAAAATTTAAAGGATGCACCAACAACTTGCTATAAGCAGCACCAAGATGCTCCAGATCTTCAGTAAACAAAATAATACCTTAAAATTAAACATGATTACTGATAAAACGACATGTACTGAACCTTCAAAGTTTAAAACCAATATTAGCCATCAAATCTGCTTTCCTCATTAAACTTTTCAGCCCAACAAATAAACATTTGTGCACATGTGCTTGTCAAATTATAGTGCTATATAAAGGAAAAGGATAGACTTAACATTGTTTTACCTTATGCATGTCTAGGTTGGTTCTCAAATGATACCTCCATAACATCTTTTAACTTTTATAGTATTTAATTGTGGTGGAAACATCAATCAGTTTCATATATTTCCTGTTTCTGAGACAATCCGTTCAATCTCTTCTAAAAGTCGCTCTTTTTCATCCATTAATTCCTCGTTCTGCTTCTGCAGCTCTTCTATCTGCTTAGTCTGTTCAGAATCCTTCCTGAAAAGTTGTAAGCCAACACTTCGTTAAAAACCAAAGCCAGATGTGAACTAATAGAGTGGAAATTTGAGACTAACATATAATAATGTCGCAGTTATAAAACATAAGTTGAATGTGTTGCAAAGGAAGCCAAAAACGTCTACAGTTCATGAGCTGACTGTCAGAGCTTAGACGTTATTGTTGAGTCCTTACCTAACGGTTTATATTTTTGGGTCTAATGGTTTCTAATATGGTATTAGGTGATAGTTGATATAACGGTTTTGAGTTCAAATCCTAGAAATCCTATATTCTATCATTTAATTATAATTATATCACAGTTCAAAGCTGGTCTAGTACATCAATCCAAGTGACAAGCCCAAAAATTCGACCACCTTGCACGTGAAGGGGTGTGTTAGAGCTTAAATATTAACGTTGGGAGCCTTACCTAACAGTTTATGCAAAAATTTAATATATAATGAATGTGGAGTCTGTAGACAGTAAATACAAGCTATACAAGGCCATCATCTCCCGTGGCAATGCTATAATTTGACTACAATTATACAAATACCATTAATTTGACAATAAAAAGGAAGAAAAAAAATTAGAGAGGATGCTATAGTAATTTAAAGCACATCACCAATTTAAATCTTTAACAAATAAATCTGCTAAAGATATTCTAAAATTTATAGCATCAGTCAAAACCCATACATGTAAGATAAATTAAAATTGTTAATACTAAAAAAGTCAAATTCCTTTTTCCTTTTTTAAGGGATTCTTGTTACTTTGATTTGGTAAAATATAAACCACCCTATTGCATACAATAAGAATGAGATTAGTTGATTGGGATCCCACATTGGCAAAATATGGGATGAGAGTTGGGGGCACCCTCTTCTTGCAAACCAGGTTTTGAGGTTGAGTTTTACCCGATAGTTGTTAGTAAGCTTGAGGCCTTAAGAAAGATCCCACCAATAATATTTAAGCACTCTAATACAAACTCTCATCCCACATGGCTTGAGCCGAAACACATTCAAACCCAAAACAAATTTAGAAACAAACACAAATTGAATCGTGTGAGAAGACTCGAACCTAGTATTTAAGCACTCTAATAATAATAATAATAATAACAAATAGATGATCAACTTTTTCAGATTCACAAGTAATCAATTGACAACCAGTATAGATGAAAGATACCATCCAGCTCAAATGACTTTTGGTCAGTATTATATAAATTTGAAATACAAGTATATAAATTTGAAATACAAGTAACTAAGTGTTGAATTTTGTCGTCACCTGTTCATGAAAGACAAGTTAAGTTTGAGTGATCGAACTTCCTTTTCAAGGTTTTCACACCGCTTCAAGACTGATTGCACATCAGATGGAATTGCTGGTGTTAAATTTCTTTCTTTAGCCTCTGCCATCCTACACCACCGAACGATTACACAAGTTATGAGTTTCCAGCAATAATTACCATGTAGCATTTCCAGATAAATTTCATATTTTCATGTCACTCAAACAAATTAAAAAAAGTAGTCCGTTGGTACTTGATCATAGTTCCATAACATATGAAAATTAATAATAGCATAGGAAATTCTTTGCATGTCCAACTTAGAAGAAAATGGTAATGATAATTAAGAGATGAGACTAATAGTTTCATAGGCTTCAAAACGTCAGTTGCAATGTTGTTTATAGTCAAATGCACTACAAATCAACATAAGGCTATTGGACTTGGTGTTTGCTCAGATTGGCCAACAAGTCAACTATAACATCCTCAGAGACAAGTACACAAGGAAAAACAAAGTCTGGTAGTCGCTATTAAAATCAAGATCTCGATCCTACTACTAAACCTAAGTACCTAACACACACAGACATGAGATCCTACGTGGATGTAAAATAGCATGAAATAATAGATTTTCAAAGAAAAATACATTTGACTTTCATGTATTAGTTGATGTCTTACCCTCAAGCTTAAGCTTCTGGGTTTTGGTGATTACTTAAAATGTCATACTCTTATCAGTAAAAATTCTATAGAGGCAAGATTGATGCTTCACATATATCAAGAAAAAACAACTACAACTAGGAATTTTTTTATTTTTTGGGAGTAATGTGAAATGGGCTACTGATAACGATCAAATGATCAATCAATTCCCAAATTTACGTAACTAAAAATGAAAATATAGAAGATTAATACTGTAGTGTAGAAAATTAGAGCATGATGCAAAGGTAGAGATCTGCTCCCCCCAAGTTATCATACGGTTTACATACTTTCTTGACCGCTCCACCCTACGCTTTTTTGTGGGGTCGCCCTTGTCCACTGCATAACTTTAAGTTGGTTAGTAAAATAGATTATGTCACTAGTTATTATGCTAATGCTTTCATAAAAGAGAAATTTTATATTAAGTACTTAAACTAGAAAGGCATACCAGATAATAATAGTAAATTGCCAAAGGGTGCATATATGGTCTACAAATATCAAATTAATTTTTATTCAATTTTGGAATACAATTATATGTTTTTTAATAAAATCAAAACGATCTAGATTTAAAAAGCATCACACAAGATAATATGCTGAACAAAACCCAGGCAGTATCCATATAAAAAATAAAATAAATGGTGAACAAGATGGAGAAATGTTAAGCAATTATATGCTGATGTCTAGCATTGTTGATAAAACAATTTCCTAAAGCACACAAGAATGCATCTGTTACAATATTTGGTCTTGGGAAGGAAAGATGTACCGAATCAAAACAAGGCATCTGTTAGAACAAACAATATGTGTAGACAATACAAAATAAAAAAGTCATTTTAATTTATTCTCACAACATTCAGTTTAAACTTACTCACTGTTAACCAAAAAATTATTTTTAGATTTTCAACAAATATTACTTTCATTTGACTATTTCATTATTATTACTATTGCAGAATGCAGACCCCTTCCAATGTATTTAGCATTTTGCAATGTATGAAATGAGCATTCAATTGAAAATTTTACCTTTTTCTTTACAGAATCAGGAGTTCAATTGTGACAATGATAAAACATAACTCCAGTCAATACGTTTTTCATTTAAAAATGCTAGGTTATGGCATTATATTTCCATCATTCGCTTTTGTTTCTGTCATGCTTATTCATGCAGGATCATCGTTGAATATACTAGTTAACATATTCATATATTTGGCTCAAGTGAAGAAATAGATTGTTTCTTAATTCTATATACGCAAAATGAGTTTTGGAAATGAGTGAAGCCTGGAATAGGAAGCAAAAGTTAACAATAGTGAAGTCCTAAGTCCTAACCACAACTCATTACCTGAACCAGCTGATGTCACAGATCCATAACGGCTCAGTCCTCCTCTCTATCAAACATTCCAAAACAACAAAGAAAACCAGAAATCAGTTAAATATTAGGCTTGGAATAAAAGAATTTAACTTACAATTGGGAATTGGAGAATACCTTTCTGTCGTCTTTCAAATTGTCAATTATGCGTTCTTTAAAATCTGCAGCCAAAAAAGGAATTTACTGCATTAGATCACTATCCACTCTTAGATGGATTCATGTATTTCTGAAGTAGAATCAACATTACGGAAACCAAATCAAACTGATTTAAACTTCATGGGAGTTCCAAATGTGCCCCGATTATTAATGCTTAATGTCCAAAATTGTGAAAATACTTTTAAAATGTATAAACAACACCTGCTTAAAGACTCATTGCTGCATGCATGCTTTGTGACCTTAATTTAGACCGTAAAGAAATTCTTTTGTAAATCAAAAAAAGGAACAAGTATCAGAGAGTTTTCAAATCCTTTTCAATTTTCTTATATGTCAGAACATGAAAGTAAATGACTAAATGATATATGCTTTTAGCCCATAAGATTTAGGTTACATGGTTAAAGGTGGTGGAATTGGATTGGTCTCAAGTTCAAATATTTTCCCTGTGGAAAATAATTTTAGGTCGGTTGTGAAGTGGAAATGATAAGTCCAATTGGAAAGAACTTTTGTGCTTAAAATTAAGTTTTCATATTGCAGAGAGGAAATTCATAGTTTTCAGTATATATATTCTTATCACAAGAATAATGACTCACGATGGTCATGATGCATAATGACAAGAATGAATGTGCATAAGTCAAAGTCCGCATTTTCATCATCATGTAAACCATGCACCTTTTGCCCTAGAACTATTTTCTGAACTCCTACAGTTTCCAACTTGTCTCCTCGAGCTCTCACAAAAGCTTAGAGTCTGGCTTGAGTTGCTGGGGCCATCACACGCATCAAAACCAGATGAGAGTACTGGTGCAGCAGCAGAAGATTCACTTTGGGAAGGTTCCTGAGAAATAGTGCTTAACTGAATTGTGTTATTAGGGTTTGCAAAGCCTTCTATGTCAAAATCTAGAGATCCTTGAATCATTTGTAGGACCCCAGGAACCCTAATTTGTTCGGCTGATAAATTTTGGAAAGTTCCTGGCATTTCATGAATATGATTTCCATGCCCTTGACTGGAATCAGTATTACCTATAACTTCTTGGGTTTGATAGAGCCCATTGGAAAATTCTTCAACAGCTTCCTTCTCAATCTGGTTACTAATTTTCTTACGTTCCAATGTACCCTTTAGCATGCTGACAACAGAAGATACTTTATCTACATTACCTGTTTGTGAAGTGTTAAATGTAGATGAGGATGAATGGGATGGGGACATGAATGTTCCCATTTGGTTGGGAACCTCAGACATATGAAGGTCTCTGGAACTATTTGGTTTTGCAAATTCTTCCTTCAATTTGTTGTGCATGGCTTCCACACCTATTGGTGTTTGAGTACTTTGCATTGCAGCATACCTCCTTCTGCAAAAAATGTATACATATTGAATCAGAACATTGTGAGAAAATAAATTATAAATGAGAATCAACTAATAAAAATCCAACTCTAGATTATCTCATTGTAAGAACTTAGATGCTTATGTTTAAGGGTGGGTGGGCATAAAATTTGGAGTGACACGACCCGAACTCAATCAAAATTGCATGTTCAGCTAAATGTTCACCACCTAGTTGATTCAATTTGGTTTCCTAAAAGATGGAACTAAACATTTTTGGTTTGATTTCGGATTCCATCTTTCAACCCGAAATATAAAATGACAAAAAAAAAAACATTACTTTCTTCTGTTACCAAGTTCTCTCTCAGATCTCAGCCGCACTGTGTCTTTCTCTACTCTCTCGGATTGCTGACCCATCTAGCAAGATGACAAATAATTCCTTTATAATTTACTTCACTTTTTTGAGACAGATTGACCCACTAAACAATCCATCTCAGATCTCCACAGCATTCATCACACGGCTCTCTCTCTCTCTCTCTCTCTCTCTCTCTCTCTCTCTCTCTCTCTCTCTCTCTCTCTCTCCATGTCTATCTATATCTCTCTCACTCTCAAAGTCTCACTTCTACTTTCTTCTTTTTCTTTATATTTCACATGTAAATTGGAAGGGAACAACATAGCGTTTATAGATCATGTACTTATATGCATCATATTTCAATCAAATCTTATAAGTACAATCATCTGATATCTTGTTATACTTCTCATTATTTCTCTTGCAATTCATAGCTTATCAGGCCCAAAAGCACAAAAAGGACTCAAAAGTGACAAAAACCTATTCGATTCACTTCAGTTCTTAAAATTCCCTTGATTCTGCTTGATTCCAACTTTTGGAAATGGCATATTTGTTAATTCACTTCGGTTCACCATGAAATGAAGCGAACCAACTTGTGCCTACCCCTACATATGTTTAAACTTTAACATGTTCACTGATTGCATGCACATGTATATAAAGGTATATATAAATCTTGAAGATGTTATGTATGTTTCTACCTGAATATGTTCTAGCTACTGCAGAAAAATATAAGTATCATGGATATGGTTATATAAAAATATGTCGGTTAGCAGTGATACCGCAATTCAGAAGATCGACTTCTTGTCATTGGTTGAGAACTATGAAACCAGGCCTGCATATAAATTGAGATGTTATCAAGATTATCAAGCTTTCTCACTACTTTTTTTTTTCCTAGAACTAACTAGGAACAAACCTTTGCCAAGTATAAATTACTAGCCTGTAGTCCTCTCTCGACAGCATTCCTGATGAAAATGGAGATAAAATTTTATATATGTCAAACCAATTACCCTATGAACAAATAAAACTGTTAAAATTATGATTAAAAGGAGAGCCAAGAAATAATAAAAATGGATGTAGCTTCTGATTTCTAGGATTATGTAGCATCATATGGAATTTAGAATAATGTGAGCACAAACATGAAATGGCCACCTGAATGATTGTTGATTGAGGTCGGCTGAGATTTCTTCAGCCATGGGATTGTTCTGTAAAAATAAGGTATCATTGCTTTTTCTCTTCTGAAGCATGCCCCCATGTTGGTGATTAGATAAATTTGTTAGTTCTGTGGATACCCTGAAATTTTATAGAGTAATCAAGTGTTGCAACTATGTCACAGAATATGCTGAAACAAACATATGATCAAGTCATAAAGAATAATAAAAATGATGATTTTTGCCAGTAAATTGGGCATAAGTTATATCTGTTGTTGGAAGATTTGTCTTCAAATGTTACAGCTATATTTCAAGTAGTTTGATACTTAGAAGCTTCTAATGCAATTGTTGTGTCTAAGATGTAATCATCATTATGATAAAAATCTGCAATGCAAGAATGTAAAGGATACCAAATCTCAAAGATCACGAGAAATTGGGGTAACACCATCAAATAAAATGTAAGAAAAAAGAAAATACTCTGTAATACCCTTGATGCAAAAAAAGACCCAAAATATTTTGTTTTAGGAAAATCATTGATTTGGGTGAGTTGGCCCAAAAATTAGTCCATCTCTTTCTAAATAAATTAAGAAAAAATAAAATAATGGAATGCAAAATAGGTTGAATGAACCTCATCAATTCCTCCAGGTGACTTGAAAGACAGAGTCAATGGGGCTGACTGCTGAGGTATAAAGAAAACAAAAACAAACACTGAAAAAAAGAACTGAGATGGGTCATGGGTGTAGACTAAAAAGTAACAAAGGAAGAATCCGACCCATCCTCCAATGACATTAAACAAAGAACAATCTTAAATCAGACAATGGCCAACCTCACGTCCCATCCCATACTTTGAGAATTGGAGTCTCAATTATAGCGAAACTTTGTTTAAAGTCAATAATCAAAGGCTGTTAACTGAACTACATTCTGATGCGAACATATCTGAAATTTTTAGAGCCTAATACAAATTCGAAAAAACATATCTCCTAGTGATCATCACATTAGATAAAATCACTGCTTTCTAGGCCAGTACAACTACAATTACAATTTAGAAATTACAATATTATTAAGAGGTTCACCTTTCAATACTCATTTTTATGGTGTACGGGCTAGATAAATATGAAAGTAACAGTTAATAGCTCTAATTACCAGTGGATATTGCACTTATCAAATAGTCAGAATGCTAGAAGTTTAAATCAATGCTCTCAAAATGGCATTAATGTTATCAGAATCATGTGTACGATGTGCAAAATAACTATTCAATACCCAAATAATCAATCATATATCAGTTCATTATCACGTAATCAGAAAAGCACTCACCAAAAAGTCTATAGAAAAGGTTTTTAGGACTATGAAAATGATGATATAAACAATACGTTAAAAAGCAGTAGTCTATTAGTGGGTCCTCTATGCAAACTGACCTGCGTGATGCTTGTCGAGTACGATGCGCTATGCTTGATGAATTGTGACCATGATTCTGGAAATAGAAACCGTCAATGAAAGACGAACGATTAGTCACAAAAGTAGGAAGTCGTATACTAGAACAACAACAGACTTTGAATAAAATCACAAATTTCTTATTTAAAGTTAACGTGAGTTTTATATATCTAATCACTATCAACCAGATCCCTCTTTGTTGAAGGAATGAACATTTCCAACTGTCATTATTTGTTCAAGCACTTATTGCATACATAACAAAATAGATTTCATTTTGGAGCTTCACTTCATAAGAAGCATACCAAGGACCACATCTTAATTTCTCCCTTCCATTAAAATTAAGCAATCAGAATCAAATGTATGGTTACAATATGACACAATTTACCAATCCACTATTCTCAATGTAAGCCCAAAACTAACAATCAAAATGCACATGCATGCAATTCTTAAGGCTTGACAATATACTTGGAAATATACTATATATTTCAGTCAAGTAAAAAGAAAACACATTTTAGATATATAACAATTAATTCTCGAATGCATTTGACAATCTCACTGGTTGCTTCTCTCTACCATCCATAACCAAGATGCTGTTTTATGTTCATTCACTATCAAAGAATCTAATTTTGGAAATAAGACCACTATGTCTAGCGAGCATGCTCGCACACACACAGACATATATAAATCAATATAGAGAATCAGGGCACACACACACACACACTCTATATATATATATATATATATAAATCAATATAGAAAATCAGGGCATCAGACTTATACAATCCTTTACAGCCTGAAAGCAGATGACAAGTAAAACTGTCCAATTTTTTTTGAAATTTCTATACTCAAATTTGAACCATAATTCAAGAAATAAACTCAATTGGAATTATACAACAGCTTGCCTCTCCAGTCGTGAGCCAGCTTTTGAAGAGTTCCTCACTATCTGTACGAAAACTCTGGGAAAGATTCTTAAACCCCAACATTTCCATAGTTGGTGCTGGCATTCCAATTGAGTTTTCCATCAGGTTCTTCAGAAACAACTCCTCACTTGTGTTCCTGTACAAGTCTGAAAACCCTCTACCCTCTGCATCCATTAAACCCTTTTCACTCTCACTCCTTTGGACGGCCTGTGAACCATAAAGGCTAAAATTCTGCTCACTATTCTCAGGCTTCACAAAAGAATCGTCAATTAATCTTCCACTATTATCATCATTGAACATGTTACCTTCTTAAAACAAAGAAAACAACACCATCTATGGAAACAGAACTAATGCTTATGCAGCGCCAACAAATAATTGAACCTCATCAAACTAAACAAGCTTGAAAAGCTTGTGTTTGCTTGACTTGAATCCTTGTAACCAAGTCACTCATATTGCAATCTTAAATTTCTACAGCCTACCAATTTTGTCAACAAAAACATTCAACAGAGAAAATAATAAGAACCCACACACTTATAGTTCACAAGAACAGCTTCTTGCTAGTTGCTGCACAACAATTTGCGGCAAAAGGTCAACGAAGGACAAATGGAAAAAGGCCCTTACTTGCATTCAGTTGACCAAATATAGAAGAAGTGCTAAATACTAAGATTATAAGGCAAAGGATACGCGTATATTCTTAATTTTCTAATTGAAACAATATCACAAGCATTTGGTGGGCACGTTTTGGAATCGATGAATTACGCAATTTCTTTGGATTCCATAAACTATATATTTGTCTTCTTCTTTGAAGGTATAAATGTAAATTGAGAATGGCGGGCCTGTTTAAGATTAACAGTTAAAAAATGATATGTCTGTGAAAGAAGCGGAGATTTTACCTGAAGTAAAGGACATTGACAATGAGCAACTACAACTACGCAAGCCTTGGAATTTTCCTCATATTAAAAATGGTTGCTGTTGAGAAGGCCTTTTTCATAACGTCATCGTCTGCGACTTTGATTATATGGATCTTTTCAACCTCGATTGATATTATAGATCAATAATTGATTAATTTCTTTTCTAAGTACAAATTTACGGCGATATGAGTTTGGCCGGTATAAAACCTCTCACAAATGCACTACTGGGGTGGAGATAAAAATCACAACCGAATTAACCCGAGCCGAACCGAACCGAAAAAGGAAGTTTGGTTAAGCTCATATCTCCTATTCGGTTTAAACCGATTTCAAATTTAAAAATCGAATTGAATTCGGTTCGGTTTTGGTTTTGGTTTTGGACATACTAAATCGCACCGAACCGAACCGAATAAACCGAATCGTCTTAATTAATTATTTTGTTAGGTTCAATTTTATTATAGAATGTTTACTTATCATGTTTTATTTTGGACTATATTAATGTAGATATTAATGTACTACATTTTTTTACTTCCATTTTATAGAAGTTACGAAGATTTTATATTTTGATTGAGTATGTAGAATTAATACGATTGAAATTTTATATTTGGATTGAGAATTTAGTTGTATTTTGTTTAAATTATTTTTTACGTATTATGTTTTCTTAAACAAGTGTAAGCCTAAATGTTAAAAATGCAACTTAAAGGCCCACAAAATTAAAAAACATAAGAAAAAACATTCAAAGCCCAATAAATCCAAAACCGAATTGAACCGAACCGAACCGAGAGAAAGGTGTTCGGTTCAATTCAGTTTTCAGATTCAAACCGATTCACATTTTTAAAAACCGAATATATATCGGTTCAATACGGTTTTAACCAAAACCGAACTGAACCATACCCACCCCTATGCACCACGTTACAGGCTCCAAATTTATGTAAAAACATAATATTTCAAAAAAAAAAGTACAAATTTATATTTTTGAAATTTTGGGAGTGGGCGACTCCAACAACAATATCCGATAGTAGTTCATTATGGGGTTGTACTCAATTAGGATTCTTAAACACATTTAAAAATACTTTTTAAGTGATATATTTTCATAGATTTCTATATACTTTTATGAATTCATGTGGACTTTCATTAATTTGTTTAGACATTTATATCAGATTTTTAAGGATTTGTTTAGACATTTATCTCAGACTTTTATGGATTTGTTATCTCAGACTTCTATTATAGATGAATGAATTATACCAATATATGATCCAATCACTCAATCAGTTAATCGAAGAGAAACTCAATTTCAAAAATCAATTTTCATAAAGATCTCAACTTTCATGATAAACAAAATATATATATATATATATATGAATACATAAATCTTCACGTATGAATAAACGTTGCACAAAAATAAATAAATGAATAAACGTTGCACAAAAATAAATAAATAAATAAACTAACAACAATAATTTCCACTCAATTGCTAAAACCAATCACAAATGAAAGAAAGTGACATAGTTTATAACAATTTTTAGAGTAAAATTAAAAGGAAAATACTCAATATTCATAACCCATCTTCATTGATTCTTATTGTTATTCAACTAATCATTTAAAAAAACAATAATCAATTAATCGAATAACCGAGCAAAACTATATATAAAATATTGAAAAAAAAAAAAAAAAAAAAAGCATAACCCGAACCCAGACCTTGTCACAACTAACCACCAGTTGATCCACGATTTTTAATTTATTCTCTACAGCTCTAAATCTTACGAAATTTGACATGGATAATCTAGACATATAGGACATGCTACAATAAAATTATCAATTTAATCCATGGTCATTTGTTTATGAAAGCATTCATTCTTTTCTTGTTTCCCGAATATGTCCAACAAAAATCAATATTGACATTTGTTCACTCCAAAATTTATAACAATTTTTATACTCATTTATAAATCATGAAATTTTACAGAATAACAGTAATTTTCTAGCATAACATTCTATATACATATAATTTTTCATAATTTTCTAGATAGAAGAACCCAATCAAATAAATTTATGAATTCTGGACATTTGTCAAAATAGAGGGTTTCATCAGACCTTTGCATATTTTGAAAACACATAAAAACTAACATCATAGTCTCTACTTTCATCAATTGAATAGGCTATATATAAATCATCATCATGGTCTCTACTTTCATCAAGTTAAACATATCAAGAATCATAACCCAACTTATCTAGAAGTTCAATCATGAAAGAAGAAGCAACGAACCCTGTCAATAAGAAAAACTCAAAATCCTTCAGAAGAAGGCTGGACTTGTTATGACTTTTGATATTCATATTTCTCACCATTAAGTCTACCAAAATTCATGACATAAGAAAATCATTTAAAATCTAGTCTCAATTAAATACACCTTGATTTTTGCAGAGATTTTTAAAGTCCTAGTTCAATACACCCGGATTTTAAAGGACTATTTAAAAGTTCATAGAAATCTGAATTGAATACCACTAAATTAATATAGACTTTTTTAAAGTCTTTAAATGTCTGCATTGAATACACCTGAATTTATAAAGTCTTTAAATGTCCTCAAGAATCCTAATTCAATAAATTACCACAAAATATCTTGTTACATCCATTTTACTTCCGACCCTATATTAAAAAGTTAAAATCATTATTTTTACTTATTACACCCTTTAAAATACAAAAACTCCTTTAAATAATATTGGTAAATTTAAATATATATATATATATATATATTTCTCATAGCACCTATTTATCTCATTACACCCATTTTTCTAACTAAGAGAAACAAAGTAGCTACTTAAAAAAATAAATAATAAATAAATAAAAATAAAAGTAGCTGAGGAGAAACCATTAATTCCGTATAATAGAAATCTATGACATATATCAACTGCTTTAAAAATAAAAAATAAAAAATTCTCAAATGACTAAACTTCTTGATAGAATTACTTGTCAATGTTTTTCACATTCTCCGCTTAAAATTGAAGGGCGTGTTTGGTATCGTTTTTAAAATAGTGTTTTTGAAAACTTTTTTTTAAAATGGAAATCATATTTTAAAATGTAATTTGTTTGATAGAGTTTTTTAAAAGTAGTTTTTTGAAACGGAAAACAATGTAAAAGTGTTTGATAGTTGTTTTTAAAATGGGTAATATAGTTGTTTAGAGGAAAAAGATGATTTGTTTTGAAACGATGTTTTTGAAAATATTGAAAAACAATAAAAAGTTGTTTTTAACATTTTAGTTATACATTTCAAAAAATTATTTTTTATTTTTAAAAACAATTTGGTAAAACATGTAAACAAACAATATTAAAGTTATTTTTTATTTTTAAAAATAGAAAACCATTTTTAAAATGGTTTCAAACAGCACCAAAGTATGCTAAAATTAGAAGTATTCATGAAGCACACCAGTAACTTTTTTTTTCTTTTTAAACAGCACTGTCAATCTTATACATAGCTGATAGTTCCTTTTGTTTTTTCTTTATTAAAAACAAAAAACAAAAAACAAAAAACTACTTTTATTCAATCATAAAAGTGTAAAACAATGATAAAAATTAAAATAAAAATACATATATCCATTAAGAATCTATCAAATCAATTATTTGTTTATCTATTCATTGATTATATGTGAAAATTATATTTCCTTATTGATATTGGTTTTGATTTGTATCTATTATTAGGGTTTATAATAAATCGAGTATTCAACTTATGGGTGCAGGGATTAATTTAAATTTCCAATTATGCAGCCATGTATTTTAAGTAATTAAATACAAAGGTATTTTACAAATAAAAAAGTTTCATTAAAGAGTGGTGCTATTGGCACCCACTGCTAAACTATTTATGCCCCTCTTTTTGAAATGTTGATTTAATTATATAAAATTAAATGATTTTATTAGTTTTTTTCATTTATTTCCAATATTACCCGTTTACTTATTTTTTAAACTTAATAAACCCCATATCTTTTTCAAAAAATAAATAAATAAAAATACACTTCATCTCTAATCTTTATATACAGTTTTCTCACATCCACTCATAGGATTTTTTTTTTTTTGTTCATTCTTATTTCATGGTGAAACCATCTTTATTATATGCAATTTTTTTTTCTTTAGTCGATTGGATTGCTGATGGTAGATTGTGAGTGTAATATTGATCGTTTAATGATTTGTTTTGAACGATTGAGTTAGGGTTTTGATGTGGTTTCATTTTATCATATATTAGGTTTTTTTCAGTTGCGATTTCGTTGTTGTTGTTGCTATTTTTTTTTTTTTTTTTTTTGTAAATAACATTTACTAACTTTTGAAGAACCGAAGTAAAATCTAGAATTGATATAAATCATAGTATGCTTGGAAGATCTGAATAAAAATAAACCGAGAGGAAAAAAATAGCAAACATAGATATGGAATTTGGAAAGAAAAGCAAAACAAACATGTAAAACTATAAAATCAATAAATACTAAATATGAGATCGAAATTTGAAAGAAAATATGAACAAAAGTAGTTAACATTCAGTGATTTGAAATAATCTATATAATTAGGGTTTTGAAATAAGGAAAATGGGGTTTTATTAGTTTTACTGTGTACAAGATTTTTTTTTTAATAAAAAGAGTATGTCTTTTAAGTAATTTGACAAAACGAAAAAAAGAAAACTAAATAATGTAAAAAATGGGGTATAAATAGTTCGGTAGTTGGTGTGCCAATAGCACCACTCTTCATTAAAACATATATAGCCACCCTTAAATTAATTTATCCCCACAAAAACTCTGTAAATTAATTTAATTTTAAAAAATCAATAGTATTAATTTTTTTTTTAATTACTATCATATTTTAATTAACATCATTTTTTTAAGGGTGCTAATATTGCTTTCTATAAAATTAATTAGTATATCCATTTTTATAAGTACACCCATGACTAAAATTTAAAAATAAATCGTTAGTATAAGCATTCATCATAATGAAATAAATATATTCATTTTAATACATTTTATTTATAAACCCTCACAAATTAATAAAACACCCAATTTTAAAAAAAAAAAATTTTAAATCGATTATTTTTGTAATCAAATCATCGTCTAACGATGATCCAATTTACTATTGAAAATGTCTTGAATATAAAAGATTTATGAAAGAAAAGATGTATAACTGGATTGTATATGGGGTCAATAGATCATCAACCTAGAATTCTCTTTAATATACAATTATCTTAAATAAAATAAATAAAACTGATACCTATAGCTATCATAAGTTAGAGTTTATCATAAAAATTAAGGTTTATCATAAGTGTTTTTTTAATAAAAAGATATAATTAAAAATATATATGTAATTAATAAATGTATATAGTATTTGATTTATTTTTAATTAAAGTAATGTGTCATTATTAGTAAATTTATATTGGGATATTTTTGTAATTAATTTTTTTAGTAAAATATGGTTGTACTAATTAGTTTTATGGGTAGTAATATTGATACCCTTTTTTTAAAATTTATATCTCAACTTTATATTAACTTTTATTTTGACAATTTAATATTATTTCATTACCATCTCTTAAAAGTTTTTTTTTTTTTTAAAAAAAAACATCTCTTAAAAGTTAAAACAATAATAATATTAATTTTTATCATATCTTAATTAAATTAACCTCTATAAATTAATAATTACTTTAATATTATAAATTGTGTCAGTCTTGACTTGGGCCAATAAGATAAATTAATAATTTCGATTAAATTATAAAATAATATATTTTAAAAAAAATCCTTATATAAATATGTGGTCTCATACATTTCATAAATTAATAATTTGCTTACGAATAATGTTTTTTTTTTTTTTTGAAGTATTACAAGTTACAATTATTACAATAAAATTCTCAGGACCTGTCACGATCGGATAATATATGTGCGATTCAGATAACTACTCTCATAAACCAAGAGAAAACTCTCCACACATGCTTGTAAAATGCGCATAATGGGACTCGAATCCCTCACCACCACTGTGGAAAGGAGGTGCAAAATACGAATAGTAATAGAAGTGAATAGCACTTTTTAACGAGCTTTTTGTGAGACTAGCACAAGGTTAATAATTTAAGTTTGAATAGCACTAAAGTATAGTAACGGACAAAAATACCATTGACTTCACTTTTTCTTTTTCTTTCTCTTTCTCTAAAGAAAAACAATTTTTTCTTTCGTTTTTTTTTTTCAAGATAATGAAGAATCTCTAAAAAAAATAAAAGTTCTCTTTTGTAAATTTTTGACACAAAGAAGATGAATCAACAAGAAGAGGAAACCAAAAAAAAAATTGTGAAAGAACATAAATCAAAAGAATAAAAAAACAAAAAATTGCTTTGAGTCCAAGGTAACGGCTTTAGAGGAAAATAGTGGTTACAAGGATATGAAGCCGAGTGAGATGATTGGGAGACTTTTAGCTTATGAGTCTAGGAAGGGTCCTACCTCCACACCTCCTAAAAAGCAAAATGGAATTATTTTGAAGGCCTCCAAAGTTAAGAAGGAGGAAAATGATAACTCGGATGAAGACATTGCCTTATTGTTGAGAAGGTTCAAGAAGTTTGTCAAATTTGAGAAGAAAGGTTTTGTATCCAAATGCCAATACTTGAAGAAAAAAGCTCTATTCAAGAAGTTTGAGCCTAGGCAAGAGAAGAGTGAAAGAAAGGGGATCCAATGCTTTGAGTGTGGAAGTATAGAATACATCACTTTAGATTGTGGAAATTTGAAGTACAAGAAGAAAGGGAAAGTGATGGCTGCCACTTATAGTAGAAGTAATGACTCTGATGAGAGAGATGAATCTTCATATGATAAAGATGAAGTGGCTAACTTCATAGTTTTTGCCTCCTCTCACAAGAGCAAATGTACTAGTGAAGAAAAGGAAGAAAGTCAAGAGGAAAATGACTCAAGTGAAGATGACTTATCATCTATCTACACAAATGGAAATGTGGAGAAAATGGATGTTCATGACTACATAGTCAAATTTAAGAGCTCAAGGATGAAGAACAAAAGAGAAATTAGGAGATTGAAGGAAGAAAATCTAGAGATTTCAACACAAGTTAACCACTTAAGTGAACAAGTGGTGAGATCCAAGAAGATTGAAAATAAGCTAAGAGAGGAGTTAGCATTATCTATGAGGAATAAAGAAGGTTTGAAGAAGGAGCTTGAAGAAGCTAAAAAGTTAATGACAAGAATGACTTTTAGCAGCAAAAAGCTTGACCACATGTTAAGTGTTGGATAAAATTCTTGTGACAAAAGAGGTCTTGGGTTTAAAAATGGCAATGAGACCTCCACTCCTAACAATATCGTATTTGTCTAGAGATTGAGCAACAAAGAAGCTTCACCTTTGCCATATTCTAGTAAGAAGATTGATCTAAGACAAAGATCTCATAGTGCTCAAGTGAATGTTGCACCAAGAAGACAACCTCAAACTTAACCCATAAGAGCTCCTTAAGCCAACTTTCCTTAACAAATGGCTCACTAAGAAAAGAGACCAATCATGCCTGTTCAACCAAGGAAGCAAGCTAGACCGGTTCAACAAAGAAGAAGCAATGAATTGATTCAACCATAACGACATGGGAAAGCTCATATGCATTCGTAAGGACATGGTATGATTCTTAACTTCATCCCTACATGTCATTTTTGTAGTATTGATGGTTATCTTAGACCAAATTACTTTAACTACATTAAAATGCGTAGAGTTAAAAGTATGAATGAAAATAAAAAGAGTAGAGCCAAGATGCATGTTTCTAGGAAGAGTAGAATAAATTTTCATGATCCTAGGACATTTAGAGCCCATGTACCAATGACCACTAGGAAAGAAAATGGTTCACCTATGTGGATTAGAAGAGATGAATACTTTTGCCATGTTGCACAAATTACCTTGAAGGTAAATTCTTCTAATTTTGGTATTTAGATAGTGGCACATGACGGGAAATAAGAGTTTCTTTAAGACTCTTGTCATGGAGGAAGGGGGATTTGTCACTTTTGGTGATGGATCTAAAAAGAGAGTTGTAGGGAAAGAAACCATTTCCATTCCCGGTCTACCCTCATTGTCCAATGCTTTGTATGTAGATGGCTTGAAAGCCAATTTTATAAGCATTTTGCATCTTAGTGATGAAGGAGCATTTTGCATCTTGTCAATCCTAAAGCTCGATGGACAAACCTTGCTAAAAGGAAAAAGATCTAGTAACAATTGCTATTATCTTGAAGCTAGAGTTGTCTCTTGTAATTTTTCCAAGGATGAGCAAATTGAGTCGTGGCATGAAAGATTTGGCCTCATGAACTATCAAGATTTACGAATCTTAGATAAGTTCATTGTTGTGCGTGACCTTTCCAAGCTTAGGAAGAAAGTCAATGGTGTTTGTGGACCTTGCCAACTAGGTAAACAAACCAAGAGCATGCACAAGAAGGGCAAGTATCTCTCCACCAAGGAGCCCATATAGCTTCTCCATATGAATCTTATGGGTCTCATGCAAACCGAGAGTTTAGGTGGAAAGAGATATATTTTTGTTTGTGTCTAGGTACACATGGACATATTTCCTTAGAGAAAAATTCGAAACTTTTGACAAGTTTAAAATGTTTTGTACTAAAATTCAAAATGAAAATGACTCTAACAGTAAAAGTATTAAACAGATTAGAAGTGAGCATGGGAGGGAGTTTGAGAATGCATACTTTGAAAGCTATTGCAATAGCTTAGGCATCTCCCTTGAGTTTTAGGATCCTATGACACCTCAATAAAATGAAATTGTTGAAAGGAAAATAGGGTCCTTCAAGAGATGACCCATGTGATGTTGCTTAGCAACAATGTCCCTAGAACCGAAGCCATCAACACAGCTTGATGTATAGGAAATTGAGTCTTCCTAAGGCCCAGTACTAGGCAAACCTCTTATGAGTTGTGGAGAGATAGAAAGCCAAATGTTAGCTAATTTCACTTCTTTAAAAGCAAATGCTACATTCTAAATGACCGTGATCAACTTGGCAAGTTTAATGCTAAGAGTGATGAGGGTATCTATATTGGTTATGCCTTGAATAGTAAAGCCTGCTTATAGAGTTTTCAACTTGAAGACTAGAAGCGTCATATAATCATCTAATGTTGTCATAGATGATTTTAGGCTCAAAACTATCAACCATAAGGAGGAGGTTGCTATAGTTGATGATTTTCCCTTGGAGAATGTTGTGGAGACTCATATTAATGGGAGGTTAGCCTTAATGAAGAGGACACATAACCTCTTGATAGAGTTCCTCTCTTGAACTCTAATACACCTACTCCATGGGTTAGGAAACTCCATGATAAAAATGGCATCATTAGAGAAGTAAATGAGAATGTTAGGACTAAGCGTCAAATGGCTAATCTAATTAGCTACACATGCTACACCTCTCAAATTGAACCCAAAAAGTTTGATGAGGCTTTAAATGATGAGTTTTGGGTTCTTACCATGCAAGAAGAGCTAAACCAATTCAAAAGGAATGAGGTTTGGACTCTAGTTCCTAAGCCTAAAAGTACAAATGTCATAGGCACTAAGTGGGTGTATAAGAACAAATCCGATGAGGATGGCAACATAGTACTTAACAAGGCAAGATTTGTTGCACAAGGGTATTATCAGATTTAGGGTATTGACTTTGAGGAAACATTTGCTCTCGTTGCCCCGTTTAAAGTCCATTAGGCTTCTATTATCCATTTCCTGTGTGCACAAGTTCAAATTGCACCAAATGGATGTGAAGAGTGTCATCTTCAATGACTTCTTGCAAGAGGAAATGTTTGTTGAGCAACCCAAAGGGTTGGTGGATACACACCACCTCAACCATGTCTATCGCCTCAAGAAGGCTCTATATGGGTTGAAACCAGTACCGAGAGCTTGGTATGAGCATCTCACTTAATTTCTTGTTGACAATGACTATACAAGAGGTAGTGTTGACAAGACTTTATTTATCAAGAGAAATAATGATGAGCTTTTCATAGCTCAAATATATGTTAATGATATTGTGTTTAGCTCCACCAACAACAACAAAGTCCAACAATTTGTTGATGTTATGTCTCATGAATTTGAGATGAGTCTTGTTAGTGAGCTAAGTTACTTCCTAGGTTTGCAAATTAAGCAATTAAATGATGTGATTTTTATAACCTAAGCTAAATATGCTAAAAACTTAGTGAAAAAGTTTGGTCTTGAAAATGTCAATCATTGTGATACACCCATGATTACCACTTTAAAGCTAAGCAAGGATGCTAGTGGAAAAAGTGTGGAACAAACTCTATATCGAGGCATGATTGGTAGCTTGCTTTATTTGACCGCAAGTAAACCCGATATATCTTTTAGCGTAGGTGTGTGTGCTAGATACCAATCGGATCATAAGGAGTCCCATCTCTCTTCCTTTAAGAGAATCATTCGATATGTGAATGTGACATCCAACTATAGTATTTGGTACTCTTTTGACACTAATGCTAGTTTAGTTGGCTTTAGTGATGTGGATTGGGCAGGAAATTGTGATGATAGGAAGAGCACATCGAGCGGTTGCTTCTTTCTAAGGAACAACTTGGTGTCTTGGTTTTGCAAAAAGTAAAACTCGATTTCCTTGACCACAGCCGAAGCCAAATACATTGCCGCGAGGAGTAGATGCACACAACACCTATGGATGAAGCAAATGCTTGTCGACTACGAATTCAATCAAGGTACTCTAACTATCTTTTGTGATAACATGAGTGTCATTAACATTTCTAAGAATTCGGTGCACACTCTAGGACAAAGCATATTGACATCCGACAACATTTCATTAGAGAACTAGTTCAGAACAAATGCATTGTACTTGAACATGTAGGTACAAATAATCAACTAGCGGACTTATTTACTAAACCTTTAGATGCAACTAGGTTTCATACACTTAGTAAATCTATTGGGATATGTCTAATGGATTGATGTGGTTTGGAATTTGACCCCATAAGGGGAGCTCAAGCAAAGAGAGCAAATTTAAATACTTGTCACATGCAAAAATTTGAAAAATTTTATGCTTCTTTATTAATTGCTTGAGTATCTTGGTTGAACATATGCTTATACGATATTTTCTTCAATAAGTATGAACCATTGCTTTGATTGCAATCCATGTTATATTTATGTTCGAACATGTATTTTTGGACTAAGAGATATACTTAGGAAGTACTCTTTGAATGATCTATAATTATCTCCATGACATGATGATTCTTTAATTGACATTCTTAAAATGAAAAACATGAATTCTATGACATGCTTAAATATGAAAAACATGAATGTAGATTACAAAATTTCAAAATGCAAAAATATATATATAACAAATTATGAGACTCAAATGAATAAAGGATCAATGTATCCGTTCTAAGGATTTTAAAATCCTAATGTCTCTCTTTCTTATTTGTGAAACATTGCTACTATCATATGTGTACCTTACCCGAAAAAATCGAATAGGGTGCAAAAGTCACTCATGCCATGTTTTACTTATAAAATTGGATATAGCTGCTCTTTGAAAATGAATGTATAACTATTCTATATCCTTGCTTTACTCATGACAAATGGTGAAATTGGTTTCAATTCTTTAGAAAACCTTTGTCATTTGCTTTGCCAAATACCATTGATTTTTGAACTTGAATGCAACATGTCTTGCATGCAAAGCATCTTAATCACACATATTCTTAAAAAAACTCTCATTGCTTCTCTTCCAATTAATTGTGTTGCATAAAATAGCTTATAAGATAATGCAAATGTCTTGTATGCTACTATTTCTCTTTGCTAAAATGACCCGGTTGGGGGATACTCATTTGTCTATCTCATGACAAAAAGGGGGAGTAGTATGTAGTTAGGGAGTTGTAGTAATAAATTCACATATTGGGGAGATTGCTAATTGATGGGGGAGTAACCCGTTGAGGGGGAGCATTGCATTGCACATTCATTGCATTATGTTACTTGATTTCTTTAAATGCAAATGCTTGTTTTTTTATTTCACTTGATCACCTCACATACACTTGTTTTGGAAAGTGTGATTTTTATTTTGAAGGATTGATTGTTCTACAAGAGATTGAAGACTTGAAGTTTTAGCTTTTAAGTATCTATTTGTAATATAGAAAATCATTGTAGACCTTAGTTTTATTTTGTTGTGAGGATTAATGTGAGTGGTGATTTTGTTATGAAATAGCCAAATGGGGAGATTGTAAGTTCCTCAAGTTTGATTGGCTTATTTCGGTGACAAACTACACTTGGGGTTTGTGATACATTTGGGGTTTGTGATGTAATGGTAGCTTAGTCTTCTAATTGTTGATGATCAAGCTCAACAAAGACCCTTTCAAGACCTCAAGATGATAAATACTCCAAAGGTAAAACACTTGTGCTTAATTGCATTGAAGAGATCTAGTTGCACACACACAAAACTCATGCACATCTATACTTCTTGTATGTTGTGTGTTTTATGTATGTGCATTCATGTTCTTGAATTCTCTTCATGCATGTTTATTTGATTGCATCTTGTTTGTTAAATGACATGACATGTTAGGCTTTAGGATGCATCATTTTAGTATAGGCGTTGTACACCCGTTGTTGGGTCGTCCTACGTACAACGCCTATGAAAGGCATTGAGCAGTTTTGCTCTTACTCACTGTATGCTCGCCCTACGTACAGCGGGGCACCTGATGGATTTTTTCCATCGTTGCAGCTGTTGTACATACAACAGCTCTCAAAAACCCGAGAGCACTTGCCTTTAGTTCGCCCATTTGTCGCCCTTATGAACATCGGTTCATGAAGAACATGTTTTTCATTTTCCAGGCGAACCGCTGTACACCCGCCCTACGTAGAGCGGGTGAATGGCGGTCAAGACAAAGTTTTTAAAAATTAATCAAAACATCGTAGTATCATTTTGACATCTTATATATATGTTACTTTGTCTTTATGTCGTTTTTAATAATTTAACTTAAGATATTTTCCAAGAGAGAAATCATCCAAGAACTCACCTTTGATTACTCAAACCCATTTCCATGTTCATCAAACATCATCTAGCATCATCTAGAATCATCTAAGATGCATCTATGCATAGGTCTTCTCCAACACACATAACTTGGTAAGTTATTCACTAATTTCATCCATTTTAGTGTCTTACTTAACAAGAAATCTCTTTTATTACTTGTATGCATTTAGATTACATCTATCAACAAGATTGACATTATTGTGTTGATTGTTTGAGAGTTGTATTATGATAGCTATTGCCTAGGATTGTTTAATCTTTGATAGTTATGTTGTATGCCATGTCATATAGCAATATTGATATCTAGGATTGTGATTATTGTCATCTTTCATCCTAGATAAGCATTTAGTATAACCTAGTAGTACTTGCACATTGAATATCATGATATTCACTTAGATTGTTGATCTCTTTAGTGAGAATTAAGTATTGTGGCTAAGATTGCTTAATGCACAAGCAAGTAGGTCTAGAATCGTTATTAAAGGCCTGTTGGGTAGAGTGGAAGGGTTAGTAACCGTGGATGGTTTGACGTGGTCAACCTAGGTTGTAAATTTTCATTCAAGTAGTAGATTTGATGACCGTGTGTGGTTAACATAGTAGCCCGTAAGTTTTTCCCTATTGAGGGTTTCTCACGTAAATCAATCAACTTGTAATTTATTGTTTTCTGCACTTAGATTAGGTTGATTGTATTTTTTACTAGATTGAGTTTTTATTGAATATTGACTAATCAAAAAAAAATTGGTAATTAACTTGATTAAAATCTATTCACCCCCCTAGATATATTTAGACACACCATATTTGTTTACATAATTAATGTGTAGATACCAGAGTGTTATATCTAATTTGAGGAGAGGCCAAATTAGAGATAGCAAAACATTTAATAATCTGATTATTATATATTAGGGTTATAGTCCTCAAATTACACGAACATTTTTTTGGCTTGTCTGTATCCCCATCACCAAAACAAGAGGGAACACTTTTGGGTGTCCCAAAGATCGTGATAATTTGGAAGATTTCAACCCGTCCACCAACCTCCGGCAATAGATTCAGTTACGCTTCCATTTTATTTTATCTCTCATTTCTCTTGAATTGACATGGGCTAGTAACATGTATTTAGGGTTTGATTAAAGCATAATATAGAAACATGTTTAGGTTAAACTTTGGATGTATTATGTGTCTATGCTGTAAGGGAGAAGCCAGGATTTTGGCTTTGAAGGCGCGGAGACAAAAAGAAATTCAAGTTTGTGCATGACAAATAGATTAATATTTGAAAACTAAATTATTATAAAAAAAATACAAAAAATACATGTAATACCGTTTAGTCTCATAAATTAATAAATAAAATAAACAAAAGTTTTATGAATCAAAATGCCGCTTTTTAAAATCTAAAAAATCATTTATAATCGAACCTATACTCATATTTAATTATTGTAATTAAGAATCAATTGCAACATAAAATATATAAATACTCAATAGTATTGTTTAATTGTAAAATTATTTCATTGCCGTTGAGTTCGACCTTGTATTTCAATGTAACAAACATTAATATTTGAAAAACCTATGTTGCATGTCTCACAAAATGAGCTTACTACTTTAGTAAATAATCTATAACATCCGATGTTTTTTAATGATCACAGTTAATAATCTTCACGATATCTACTCCTTAGATACATTTTTAAATAGGAACATATAAATAATTTATTCTTTAAACAGTTATATCACATGCTTATAGCTGTTGATGCTGCATCACGTCAAACTTTCTTAGATATATTAGTTTGACAATACTTTAAAGAGTAACAACTATGTTTATAATTAAAAAACAAAGTAATTGGTCAGAGATATCTTTGTCTATATAACACATTATGATAATTTTATACATAAAAAATTTGTTGAAAATATTTTGGTTGGGGGGGTGTGCGGCTATGGCCCCTGTTGGCCCCCGCCTATCTCCTCCCTTGCTTATGCATGTTAGATTTGGTATTAATCAAATTAGTTACACTATTTATTTTGTTGGTTTTTTACTTCGTAATTCATTGACAATAAGTATTAAAAAAAATAATAATAATAATAATAAAAATTCTATCTCATATATATACATGTGTTTCATTTGAAACTCAAATACTCTTAAGAAATAACCGAACCAAAAAATGGATCAAGAGATGATTCAAACCCTTTGCATGGAGAGGATGTCCAATAGTTCATAAATCATATTAATGGTATCTTGTAACTTGTAAGTACTAGCTATTTCATAGTTTTTTTTTTTTTTTTTTAGCTAAAGTAGCTAAAATTTAGCAAAAAATTAGGGAGTATCTCCAACCATGCTCCCTAAATTTTTCCTAAATTTGAGCTATTTTAGCTAAAAAACTATTTTAGTTAGCAACTTTTCATATATCACTACAACCATTTTCCCTATTATAGCTAATCATTAATATTTTAATATTTTTTTAATTTTAAATATAAATAAATTTATTTTTTTAAAATGGTAAAAATAAGAAATAGAAGATGATGTGAGAGAGGATTAATGATAGAAATAAAAATAAAAATAAAAATAAAAAAACAAGAGAGAGAAGATAGGGAGCTCCCTACATTTGAAGAGTCACCAAGAGGCTCCCTACATTTGGAGAGCCAAGGGAGCTATTTAAGGAGCCCCTTGGAGTGCTCTAAAGCAAAATTGGCTCCCTATTTTAGCTAAAAAGGGGTTTTAGGGAGCCCTTGGAGATGCTCTACTAATCAGTTGAGCTTGTAAGCCTTTGCAACTTTACAAAGTGTTTGAGGTTTCAATCCTACATTTCTACTCACATAGTCATATTTTATTCAAATCATGCTCACATTAATTGAAGAAGTGCTTTATTTCTAGGAGTGCTTTATTTACAGGGGCAAATCTATTTTTAACCGAATATAGTTTACAAATTAAATCACATATAACTACCGATTTTAAAAAGATCGTTTTTGACCGGTTTAGAACCAATAAAAACTCTTTTTTACATTTGAGATTATAGCTTATTATGTACTTGGGAGGGGGATACAACTCGAATCCACAACCTTATTGTGTAGTGGGGTGTAAATTACTCGATTAACCTCATCTTGACACTAATAAAGATAATTAAGTAATAACTAAAATGATAATTAAATTGAATTAAAGATTAAAAGTCTTTTATTGGACTTGCAAGTGTCAATATTATTATTTGTTTTATTTTGAAATACTGCAATAATTCAAGATTGGGAAGAGGGACGTACTTAAAGTCACAATCCCATGGTGTAGGTGTGAGTGGTAAACCACTGAGCCAACCTCATCTTGTCGCAAGTGTCAATATTATGTACATATATGTTATGTCTTGTGACATATTACACTAAGGGGTCGTTTGTTTTTTTGTCTGAAGACTGAACAGTCTTGAATTTTTTTAAAGACTGAATAGGGACTGAAATCTGAACTTAAATAACATGTTGGTTTTTTTTTTCCCTCACATCTAATTATATCATTAACACGTTTATTTTTTAAAAGTAAAATTGTCTGAAAATAAGTAATTTTACATTTATACTCATATTAAACAATTATACATATAATATGGAATAAAAACAATCCAAAAATAATAATTATATATGAACACATATGATCATGATCTTCTTCTTCGATTACAAACAAACTTCATTTTACTAAGAAAAGAAAAGGCTTTTTTTAAAATTAAAAAAAATAAAAGGGGTAGCAAGAAAACTCAAATAAAACACTCTAAAAAAATAATATATAAATGCATCACTCTAATATCATAATAAAGTATTGATATTAAATACCAAAATGAGAAGTGATTAAGGTACCTTTTATTTTTAAAGCTATTTAAAATATACAATATATTAAAATAAAGATTTCTATACCATATATAATTATGATGAAATTGAAAATATGTTATATATTGGGGATAGTATCGGAAGAAAAGATTTTGGATTGCATTTAATTCAATTAAGTGGTTTGCAATTAAGTAAAAAGTCAAGATTTTTTACTTTTTATTTTAAGTTATTTTTTAGTATTTTTAAGTTGTTTGACAACTTAAAAAAACAAACGAAACAATTTAATAATTATGATTCAGACTCATTAAGTTTTAAATGGGAAAAACAAACGACCCCTAACTCCATTAAGTAAAAGTGAAAATCGACAAAAATGACCAAATATATTATAAGAAATTAAATTTTAACCACATATGAAGTTTTAACCATTAATAACCATATTTCAATATGTCATTAAGAAACCCCCCTACAAAATCTTTTCTATTTTTTTTTTTTTTTGCCAAAAAAGGTTAAATCTTGGAGAAAAGTATGATATATTGGATAAAAAAAAGGTGACATCTAAACCTTTTGGAATCAGATAATTATTGAAACAACCCTCCAAAACTTGTTTTTAACCTTTTTATACAAGAAAATTAATGAGGGATATGTTTGGTATGTTTTGGTAAAACGTCACATTTTTCATTTTCGTTTTCTTTCTTAAAAGTGAATAGCATCGCGAGGAAGAACGTGCCCTGACAGCGTTGTTGCCGACGATGTGCTCAAACGACTTCACTCGGACACGCGTTGCCCTCAGCGCACCCAAGTAACATTGTTGTGCAATGTCGCTTGGGCTTAGGCGGCATCATCTTCAGGTAGAACTACCGCACCAGCATAGGTAGGAGGAGAAGGATGTTTGAAGCCGGGAGAAGCCACAACTTTTCATTCCAATAAACTATTTTACTCATTTAAAAAAAAAAAAACAATATCAAACAAATTTACATCATTTTTCGTTTTTGAAAACTACTTTTAACAAAAGTGTTACGGTTTAATCATTTTTAAAACATGATTTTCATTTTTAAAAATCGTTTTCAAAAACACTATTTTAAAAACGATACCAAACGCAAACTTTACAATTGTTTTTTGTTTTTGAAAAAAAAAAAGTTTTATAAAATGGATCCAAACATCACCTAATGTTTTGTTGGATTATTTTTTATTTTTTTCCTTAGTAAAATGACATTTACTATGTTGCATCTCATAAGATATTAAGATGGTCATGAGTATAATTTTTTTAATTATTATAATAAATATAAATAAGAGCAAATTCGAAAAAATGGACACCTTCCCAACTTTTATCACAATTAGCCATTAAAAAATAAATAAACAAATAAATAAATAAATAAAAAAGATTGCATTTATAACCAAGAACAATTTTCAAAAAACCCCTATGGCCAAAATAGGTCTTAAGACTTAAATACGTATAAACTAAGGCGCAATCTCTCATGTTTTCTATAAAAAAAAAAAAAAAAAAATTGTGCGATCTATTCGTAACTCACATGCATGTTTTGTGATCCATTCGTGTATTCTCATACATATTTCGTGATCCATTCATGCACTTCATGCATCTTACGTGATCCGAAAAAAAGTGTGTGATCCATTTAATGAAGGGTGTTTTGGTAAGATTACGTTTTTATTGGTTATACACTAGTAAAAATATAACAATGTTGACGTGATCATTGGTTAGCCCCTTATAGTAAATTACTAATTAAAAAATTTCATTCATCTCCAATTATATAATTAGTGATTTGCTTCCTGTAAATAATAAAAATTAAAAATAAAAATTAAAAAGGTGATTTGTTACTATTATATAGATTATGAGATAATATAACGATTGTTGTGACGATGACAAAATTAATTACTTATCGCTTAATCTAAGATGAATTTTGAATAACAAACCCACTCTTAATAAAGTTGTTAGATATTTTTTCTTCACTTCATTGATATGGTGATTCTCTTATTTCCTTGTATTCTAGATTGTGTTTGTAACCAATAATCTAAGCAGATCTTGGTAGACCACTGCTAGATTGATGTCATATTTAAAATAAATAAAAAATTTAAATCCTATGACGTAATTTGCTAATTAATTAAATAAAAAAAAGTATATAATGTGATTAGAAAATAAAAGTAATAAAATAATGAGCAACTAGTTGTACTTTAACTATTTTAATTAAGGAGTTTAGTTGGACGGTTAAGCAATTGGGTAATAATTAATAAATCGCGTGATGACGCATAATAATGTCATTGCCCATGGCCATAGACATGGAATCAATCGAATTTATTAATATTTTGGAAGCCGGCCCGGCATACTTAACACTGAAACGCTACGATAGCATAAGAAGAGTGTAGAGATGGTGTCTAATTTTGGTTTGTTAATTATTTAATCAATCTAATTAGAATTTAAAACCAAACTTTGTATTTATCTTTTTGAATCAATTTCTTCAACTTTGACTATATAGTCAAACCATCTTATTTCCAAACCAATCGCACCATGATAAAATTTAAAAAAATTTAATGAGCTTTTGGGTGGTTTATAGGACTGAATACCAATTGAAAACTGAAATCACTTGTTTTTATTATAAATAAGTATTAATTTGTTTTTTGTTAAATAAAAATGTTTAAAAACTAGTAATTAATTAATATATATGCCCTTTTGATTGTTAAATATAATATCAACATGCATTGCCGATTTCATAGCATGATTAAAAAAAATTATTATAAAAGTGGCTAAAAAATGATATTATAAACTTAGTGGGATATTCATAAATATTCCAAATTTTAATATATATATAAAATAATTTAATTATTTGAATTAAAAATTTTAAAATTAGATTGTCCTGATTATTCATAAATTTTGTTTTAGATATTACCTATAAGTAAACACAATTTATATTTATATATTATCTTGTCTATACTATCATATTTGTTTGTTCTGCGTTTTGGTATCAGAGCCTTTAGACTACTTGAAGAAGAAGGATTGATTTAGATCAATTTTCTAGGTGCAAAAGTCAGAAGTCACCAGGAGAGCCATCAGCCGAGAAGGCATTAGGCAGACCTACAGACACGCTGTGAGTTAAAACCTAGTTTTGATTTAAAATTATTCTTTTTCTTCATCATGTCTGCTAGTAGTTCTAGATCCGAATTAGAACTTAACAAAGATGATAGTATATCAGGACGATTTATAGCAAATTATGAAACTAATTGGACTGATAAGGACTTAAGTACTTGGCAACTTCCCAATGTAGAAAAACATAGTATTTATAAGAAAAGTGGAGTCTTAAATTTTAAAACTTTATTAGGACAAATAACCAAAGAGATAGATGTTAATTTCAGTGATGACAATATTTTCTCAGCCAATCTTTTTAATAAAAGTAGCCTGAAACACTATCACAAACTTGGTTATAACAATATGCACATAGGTTGTGTTCAAATTGGGATCAAGCCTTTATCAAAAATAGGACTAAATAATTCCATGCTTGTTTGTCTACGTGACAAAAGAATCGCTAATTATAAGGGATCTATAATTGGTTTAGCAGAGTCAAGCCTAACATATGGACCCATTTATTTTCAATGTTATCCAAATTTTTCTATCAGCCTTAAGGCTGATGAACACAAAGAAAAATGCTTAGTTTTTGATATCCAAACCCACAATTATGAGTTTGTACGAGGATCATGTCCCTATAAACTTATTTACAGGGTCCACTATCGTGTCTTATCATCTGGACTTATTCCCAGTTACATTCCTTCTAAGATCCCAGCTGGTCAAACCATTTGTTATAATGCATCAGAAACTGTTAACATGATGGTTCCAGTTCTTATCCCATAGGAAAAGATTAAGTTCCCAGATCATTGGATGAAAGAAAGAATAGATAAACTCATATTCAGACCACCTATGAGAAACCTAGATGAATGCATATCTGACCTAGATGGAAATTTGAAAATATCTTTCAAACCTATAGAAAGATCCCTATCTAGCAGAAGACCTACTATTGCTAGTGACTTAGAGGCAGCGGGCGGTCCTTATCCAGTAGATCTAGACTTAGAATAGCCGATCAAATACCTGACTATAGACCCCCTAGTTATAGACCAAACCAAAGTGAAGCCTCTGAAATTCCCGACCTAATTCACAGGAGAAGGCAACCTATAATACCATCCAGAGAACCACCCACTCATATAACCGGTGTCTATAAGACACCAGAACAAGTGGCCCAGCCTATTCATGTCTATGATAATGACGGACCATCATCCCCTACTCCTTCCCAAGTCCTTACTAAGATCCCTGATCATGAACCAAGGATCAGGAAGATTGATGTTCTCAATAACCCTAGAGATATCGATAGGAATTATCTATCCCAAGAATATTATTATCCTGAGAACACTATCATGAGAGAAAAATATGAAAAAAATTACTCTAGTCACAAGAGAAACCAATTCCACTCTAGGTGGATGAAATGTGTTGAGACGTTAGAAACAGAAATATCATTCTTCCAATGGTACACTAATAGGCATAATTTAGAAGAACAATGTCTTGTCTTAAACCAAAAAGACTTCAAGGCTTATAAATCCAGTAGAGGAGAGGAGGTAGGAATGCATCCTCCTCCTAGAAAATATACTATTAAGAAAGACAATGAAATTCCAGGACGCACTAGTGATATCTTAGAATGTGCTCCTTTCATAATGTTGGATGAAGAATAGTCTCATAGTGAGACAGCCTCTTCACACGAAGTTGGTATGATTATGAAACAAAACAATTTCACCAACGAATATCTAACAAACATAGGGGAACAGTTAAACCGAATAGAAAACAACCAATCTCAAATACCTATTATCCAAACAATACCATCAATTCCTGACAATCATTCCTCAAGAGATTATAAAATGAAGGCCAAAATTGCTGAGTATGAACCAGGAACAATCCTGTTCCCAGATACCACAGGAATAGAAAAATGTTTTGATAGTTTTACCACCGATTCAGAACTTGTGAAAATGCTACAAGAAAGACTAGACAAAATTCCCAAATCAGAGGTACGAACCTTAGACGGCTACATTTCTCCTTCACAATCTGATATCGAAGTATCGGATCTAGAAAATATGATTCAAAAACTAACTACCTCTAAAGTAGATAGCCATGTATACCATAAACACAACAATGACACAAAACCCTATTATCCTAGGTCCACGCCTCCAGATCTTCAATACGAAGAATCTGTGCCATATAGGGCTTACACTGGCAATGCCTGCTACCAATTTAACATTGACGGTTTGTCAGAATATCAAATTATGACTGTTATTAGACAAATGTATACCATAGGATATATTTATATCAAGAAACAAAACATGACCCATAGCGATGCTGTTAATTCCATTGCAGCCGGTTTTGAAGGACAACTCTTAGGATGGTGGAGTTACACCTTATCACCTACGACCAGAGCTAACATTATTGCCCACACCAAAGAAAAATTTTGTTTTAGATATTACCTATAAGTAAACGCAATTTATAAATAGCCCTGTAAGTTCTATAATAATGTTTTTAGACACTTTTACATTCTCTCTCCGAGAAATAAAAACATTCTTTTAGGTGGCATTTGTTTTTTTAGAACTAAATAGGTTTGAATTTAGTCTAAAATTTAAAATCTAGGTAACCTTTTTTTTTTTTTTTCTTGATGTTGAATTAAGTGGCAAGTTATTGTTTTTTAATCAAAAACATCTGAAAACATGTTATTAGACATTCATACCCTTGCTACATTGATTGTTATATATTATAGTGTTTAATTGTTATGTGCTTGTATCTTTTTAATCCAAAAAATAATATATCACTATTTAAATAAAATTATGGGTTTTTAGCAAAATTGCCATATTTTACGGACTGAATTGCAAATCTACCCTAAAACTCAAATAAATCATAAAACTACCCTGAAATGACCTTTCTACCCTTTTCAACAATTGAAATCAATTTCACTCTATTTGCCCTAAATTCCCAATTCCTTTGGCCACACATTGCGATCGAACCCAAATCCTCTGTCCACCCATCCCAATTGAACCCATCAACAAATATTATCCATCATTAAAATATTCATTATTTCAAAGAACATAAATGGGAAAAAAAATTATCCAAACAAAAATAACTTCGGAGCCATGAGAAAAACCATCGGGTTACCCTATCCCAAGAAAAAAAAAAGCGTCGGGTCACCCTATCCTGGAGAAAAAAAAGTGTCAAGTCACGGTGACCCGATATGAAAAAAAGCATTGGGTCAAGGTGACCGACATTGAGTCACCTTGACCTGACGTTTTTTTCATAGTTTTTATACCCCATTTGAATAATAATAATAATAATAATAATAAACTAAGATATGTGAATACCATCATCAAAATAAGGATTCGAGAGGATGGAAAAATAATTTTACAATTTAATACTTACCCTTCAAACAATTTTATATAACATTCCCTAATGTTTTTAAAACCTAAAATATGAAAAGGAAAGGTTGTATAGAGAAAGAAAAAGGTTAGATGTTGTTTAGTTAATGGTTTAATGAGTTGATAAATTTTTAGTTGATAGTTGGTAAATGTAATACATAAGGTTAATAAATGGGGTATAGCTATGAGTGATGGCATTTTGGGAATTTTAGGGCACCAGTTTAAACAGATTAAAAGATGAAAACCGAACCGAACTAAACTGATTTTGATCGGTTCGGTTCAATTCGGTTTTGGGCCAAATGAGCCTAACAAACCCAATGGGTTTAATGTGTCCTTTTAATATGTTTTCAATTGAATGGGCTAGGGAATACTACTTTTGGGAGATGATTTTCATAAATTTTTATAGCCCAAAGGCAAAAAGCCCAAATCAAACCAAAATAATAATATTCATTTTATTATTCATTGAATTTTTTTTTTTTAGAAATTGAAGAGGTAATAATACATTCCAAAATAACACAAATCCAAACTCTAAATCCAAAATTACAACAAAAAATAACAAATCCAAAAAATTTAAAATAGTTAAAATAAAAACAAGGTTTTTTCTAGTTTGTGTCTCGAGTGATCAACAGTACTTTATTTTATTTTTTATTTTCGTACCAAATAGAGATACCTATTTTTCCCCGGGGTCCCAATTCCCTTCGTCCCCATTACCATTTGTGGATTTTTTTTTTTTTTTTTGTTGGGAAAAATGGGGAAATGGGGGGGATGGGAATGGGGATGAAAATCATCCCCAATTTGAAATGGAAATGGGGATGAGGATGGGGATAGGGGACCCCAAACATATATAAATATAATTATAATATATATATATATATATATATTATTTTTTTTTTTTTGAAAGCCCTAACTCCCTAAGTATATATACACATTTTATATGAAATGCACTAATGAATTTTATTTTGTATTTGTAATGGAATGTTTATTTTTTTAATTTAATTTGTAAATTTTAGTCAAACGGGGAAATGAGGAAATGGGGAAATGGAAAAAAAACGGAGAAAATGGGTAATTGGGGATGGGATGGATATAGGTCCCCCCCCCCCCCCCCCAAAAAAAAAAAAAAATCCTCGTCCCCATTTTCCCCAAATAAGGATGGGGATCGGGGGACTGCATCTCTAGTACCAAACTGTTGAACTAGTTAATCAAGTTAAAAAACCAATTACCCAATCCAAGTCTTAACATCATCTAGATTGTACAACCAATTGTCTACAAAATAGGTGCAACTGTGATCGATAAATCCAAAAATACAACTAAAATTCAAAATAATAAGATTAAGACAAAAAAAAAAAAAAAAAAAGGCTTACATAGTATTAAGTTTATAGATGTATGTACAATGCGTAAAGACACCGACTTGAAAGTATTATTCATGACCATAATCCAAGTTTTTCTATGGTAGGCATATAAATGTGAGCATACTTATATCACACTTATCGATCTCATCACTTTTTACCAGAAAAAGCAATGCAATTAGGTTAAATAATGCTTACATGGCAAAAAGTGATGAGGTGGATAAGTGTGATATAAGTATACTTACTGTTATATGCCTACAAGAGAAAAACTAACCAGAATCCATAAAAATTAGGGTTTTTTTTTTCACTAAAACGTTAAATATGTGTTCAAATGTTCAATAAATATCTAGAAAGATATGTTCCGGACGGAGTTAAAGACTGCATCACTGGAGATGAAATAGAGGCACAACTGAGAAACCAAAGAGACTAGTGAGTAGTGAGATTGACTTAAGAGTCAGAGAGACAAGAAGAAAAAAAAGACAAACCGTGGCCGGAGATGAGCAAGATGAGAAAGACTATCCGACAAAGATGAATAAAGCCATTGATATTGAGGAACAAGATGGAGAGAGCCTTGAGAGGTAGAGATATAGATTTGAGAGAAGCAGAGAGCGGTTGAGAGTGGGATTGAAAAAAATAAAAAGGGTTAGGGTTTTTTTTTTTTTTTTTAGTTATATAATGTATTAGTAGTATGGTTCAATTAGTGTTGGAATCCATGGTTGTGAGTAAATGAGTGTTGGAATCCGTTTAGCAATGATCGAAATCCGTTTTGAGACACCCATGGGTTGGATCGACTCTTTTGTCCCTCTAGAAATGGGTTTCTAGTAATATCTTCCTTTCCGATAAATAAATTTCATGTCTGAAAGAGTTGTTTTTAGAGACAGGAGAGAAAATCGATTTATAGGCAGCTCAAAATAAGTGAGTACCATCAGATACCATGACAATGCATCACGATATAGAGACTCAGCACGATGTCACATTAGGCAAAAATTCCTTAGTATGACAACACACCGCGACGACCTCATCGTAGTCTCACATTAACGTGACATAATCCATGCAAGGATTACACACAAGCTAACATCGCGACCAATATAGGTCGCGCTTTACAAGACACGTTTTCACCATGACTTTGATATCGTGATCTAGTCTTCACGAGAAGACATCATGGTAAAGGACCATTACTTACTACTTGAAAATCGAGATATTCGCGATATCACACATCGTGATTATGTCCTCGTGAAGAAGAACAAAAAAAATTCTATTCAAGTTTCGCGACGTGATGGAGCAACGAGGACATCATGGTTTATAGGTCACGACAACATAAAGACGTGCAATCTCTCGAGTCGTGATGAACAAACGCGATGTGGACCTTGTGTCGCCACATCACAGTGAGCATAACTGTGCGAACACAAAATCACTATAAAACAATAGCTTCTGGAAAAAACTTTCATATGGAATTACAATACTCGTTTCCATAAAGCCAAACAAATACAATACACCACACAACCACCGTAAGTTTGAATACAGACACAGAGTTCACAGAACTCAACCAATGTAACATATACGAATATGAACAATGCAAATTGTGATGCAAGTGTGTGTGTAGAATGTTGCACAACGATACATGGACACATATGAATGAATTGTGTGTATGTGCATCTAGAATATTTCGAGAGCTCTCTAGCAAAGCTTACTTTACGCGCAATCTCTAAAAAACTTGCAATACTTGAATCCGCTGAAACAAGACACATATGATCGACACAAACACTTAAAATCTAAAGTGAATTACAAGCCAACAGTGTTTGTTCACGAAATTCATCCAATCATGGAGACATATGTTCTCAAAACTATCTACGAAAACATATATCCTCGCATTTTTCTCTACTATTGATTATCTGGATTACTGGAAATAAGACTATATGCCAATTCTCACTAATGTAGCTATCATGGTTAGACCTGGTATTAGTGCTTAAGGTGAAGGTGGACGTTGGTTTCAATTTGAGGAATGTTGTACTGGTCTCTATAATATGTTATCTCCAGTATTCCAAATTATGCTAATGCTCTAAGATACTGGAATTCTATTAACAAAAGAAAGCTGCAGTAAGATATTAATGAGAAGAAACATCAACTGAGAGAGGCCAATAGCATTAAGACTCATCAACAGTGGTGGCAACTTAGACTTATAGATTCCCATTTGGATATTTTGTTAGATGTTGAGGAGTCCTACTGACGACAAAGGTCTCGCGTTACTTGGTTACATGACGGGGACAAGAACACTCGATTTTTCCACTCTAAAGCCATAACTATGAAGGCTAGAAATAGGATAATTTTTCTGATCGATAAGTAAGGGATCTAGATCTTCTCCTCACCTTAAGCATCCTCACATTGATATTCTATTGTCATATGTATAATATAGTAAATCAATGTTTTGGAGTAATTCCATTAATTTTTATATTTTTACTCTACCAAAAGATAAAATTAATTCAGGCCATTGATTTTTATGTTTTTACATATGACATTAGATTCCAAAGGTGATGACACTTAAGGTGAGAATGTGATCCAAATCCATGAGCAGGGCGTGGGTCAAGAGGATAGAGATTCAATTGAAGCAGTTATTCTAAAGTACTTACATGATATTTTTACTTCTAGTAAACCTAATACATACAAACCTTGTTCTGTTTTTAATTTTGTAGAGCCTAAGCTTGACAATGAGATGAATAAGTGCCTTGATGTTATTTTCCATCTAGAGGAAATTCGAGTAGCAGTTTTTCAGATGTATCCAATTAAGGCTCCAAGTTTGGATGGGATGTCAGCGTTGATTTTTCGGGAGTTCTAGGACTCAATTGGAAGTAGTGTCACAACATCTTGTTTTACGAGGTTTGAATGGTGGTGATAGTACGTGTAGAGGCTGTTAACTCAACCCTCATTGCCCTCATCCCCAAAATCAAGGATATTATTTGTGTTTTTAAGTTTCAACTTATAAGCCTGTGCAATGTTCTGTATAAAATCATAGAGAAAGTCCTTACTAATAGATTTTGCTATGTGTTGGGAGATGTCATTTCTGATAACCAAAGCACATTTTTACCAGAGAGATTAATCACTGACAATGTAATTATTGGGGTCGAATGTCTTAATGTTTTGAAGCGTAAAACGAAATGGAGGCAATGGTACTTAGCTTTGAAACTTGAAATGTCGAAAGCTTATGACAAGGTCAAATGGGAGTTCCTTCGTGGTATGATGTTGTGGTTAGGTTTTTCTTCGAAGTGGGTGAACAAAATTATGGATTGTGTCATTACGGTAGGGCCGGCCCATGGGGCAACAAACCCAACATTTTGCTACTACTTATTTATATTTAAATCAGGTTTAATCTACTTAAGTTTAAAAGGGTCCAATCTCACATGCTTTTTTGTTTTTTTTTTTTTCCCTTTATAAAATCCGGGCCCAATTAAGTACATAATTAAAAAATAAAAAATAAACTGCCCATTAAGGGCCCAAAATCTAAATGAATTGTTATTGTCACAAATTGACTATTTGTGAGATTATCTATTTGAAACAAGTCAAAAACAAACACTACCTCTCGTTTTCAGTTTTCTAGTATCTCTCTCTCTACGCTTTCTCACAAACTTCTCTCACAAGTCAAACTTTAAGTTTAGAGTATGTTTTTTGTTGAAATTTTGAGAAAACATAGGAATAGAAAGAGTTATTTTGAAATTCGAATTGATCTTGTATTCTTGTTATTATTGAATACTTGAATAGTTGAATTAGTCAATTAAACAATATAAATATAAATATATAATCGGTTATAATTTATATATGCATGTTTCAATTTTTAGAGTATAACTAGATCACTGGAGTTTGGAAATTTCAATTTTTTTGTTTTTAAAATAAAATATAATATGTTATATACTTATATAAAGTGAATAAGTGTGTTAAAGTGAAGTGAAGTTATTGTTAAAGTGAAGTTCTATAAAGTGAAGCTGTAAAGAAGTGTGTTAAAGTGAAGGTTGTGAAGTATATAATCTGTTTCAATTTTTTGTTATATTTACTTACTAGTTAGTGAATTTATATTTTTGTTTTATCTAACAAGTTTTATAATATATTTTTTTAGGTAAAATCTTGATTCTTGAATAGTTATGACGGGTCCGCGAAAATATGACTCTAGAAGCCAGAAAAGAAAGGTGAAAGAAAGAAGAGATATGGTGATACAATCTTTTGCGGGTTCTATGGATAGATACGTAAAAATAAAACCTAATCAATCTGAGAATAAAAATGTGAATGTGAATGTGAATACTAGTTTTGATGAGAATGATAATGCACATGATTTGAATGAGAACGAGCATATAGATGGGTTGAACAAAAATATAAATGATTTGAATGAAAATATAGAAGATTTGAATGAGAACGTAGATAGCTTAAATGATGAGGCATATGATTTGTGTGATATTGGAAATTGAAAATTCAATATATAAAAAAAAATGATTTGATAGTAGAAATGGGTCCCGTAAGAGTTACTAATTTCCTATATCCCGTTGAAAATAATAGAAGTTTTAACGATAAATATTACACTCGCTCTTTAGCAAATGGGGAGAAACACAATATGCTTTGGCTAGTGTATTCACAAATAAAAAATAAAGTCTTTCATTTTTGTTGTATATTGTTCAAGAAAGGGTTATTGAGTCCTTTAACTAGTGCAAACCAAGGGTACAACAATTTGCACAATATTTATGGTACACTAGTGGAGCTTGAAAAGAGTAGTAGTCATATGCTTAGCATGAAAGCTTGGAAGGAAGAAGAATTACAATTGAAAAAAAAAATGTAACAATTGATGTTTCTCATAAAAGAGCTTTTAGTAAAGAGAAAGAATATTGGAAAGATATTTTGAAGAGAATTACGAGTGTTGTCAAAACTCTTGCTATTAGTAATTTGGCGTTTCGTAGAGGTAATGAGAAGATTGATGATTGTAAAAATAGAAACTTTTGAAGGATTATCAAAATGATTGCTGAGTTTGATCCGATAGTGCAAGAGCACCTTAGGCGTATTCGGAAGAAAGAAATTTGTTATCATTATCTTGGCCATAATATTCAAAATGAAATGATACAATTGTTAGCTAGTAAAATGCAAAACATAATTCTTGAGATTGTAAAAAATGCTAAATATTTTTCTATTTGATTGTACTCCAGACGCTAGTCACGAAAATGACTCTTATATTAAGATGTGTCAATGTTTCTACAAATCCGATAAAAGTTGAGGAGTTTTTTATTACATTTGTGAAAGTGATTGAGATAACGGGAGAATCACTTTTCAATACACTTAAAAGCCTTTTAGGATCTTATGAGCTTGGTTTCAATAATGTGCGAGGACAAGGCTATGACAACGGTTCTAACATGAAAGGGCAACATAAAGGAGTACACAGTAGAGTTATGAGAGAGTATCCTAGAGCATTTTATACCCAATGTGGTAGTCATTCTCTTAATCTTGCAATTTGTGACATGGCTATGAGTTGTCTTCAAGCTAAATCTTTTTTTTGGGATTGTGCAACGAATTTATAAATTGTTTTCAAGTTCAACCAAACGATGGGAGATTTTGAAGAATCATATTAAATATAGTGACAGAAAAGGTCTTACACTTAAATCATGGTCAGATACACGTTGGGAGAGTCGGGTTTCTAGTGTTAAAGCAATAAAATTTCAAGCTCCGCACATAAAAAAAAAAAAAAAAAAAAGAAAAACATTGATTCATCTAATGGAGAATAGTATGATGATGATGCAACAGTGAGTAATGCTCAATCTTTAGCAAAGTGTCTTAAATTTGATTTTCTTGTTGGCATGGTTATTTAGTACGAAAAATTGAATAATGTTAACAAAGTTAGTAAAGTGCTTCAGAAAAAAGAAATGATATTATATCTCTCTTAAAGGGTCTCATTACTTATTTTGAAGAATACAGAGAAAGAGGATTTGATAAAGCTATAATTAAAGTTGAAAAAATTGCTATTGAAATGGAGATTAAATCCAAATTTCACGAGACCACGTGTTCATTCCAAAAAGAAGTTTTTTGATGAGATTGCTAGTGATGAGCCAATAGAATCAATGGAAGAAGCATTTAGATTTACGTATTTTTTATCGATCATAGATAATGCTATTTCTTCTTTGAAGAGTATATTTGAGCAATTTCAAATATATGAGGACACTTTTGGGTTTTTATTTAACTTGAGTAAATTAAGCTCTTTAGATACCGAGAGTTTGAAGTATTTTTGTGATATATACTCTTGAAACTTTTTTGCGACATGGGGATATTTATGATATTGATGCAGTTGAGTTGTTTTCAGAACTAAAGTTGTCAAGTAAATCATTACCAAAAGGCACAATGAAACCTATTGAAGTCTTAGAGTATATAAAAAACATTCACATTTGCTTCCCAAATGATTGGATAGCTTATAGAATTTTATTGACTATACTAGTTACAGTTGCTACCGCGAAGAGAAGCTTTTCAAAGTTGTAGTTGATTAAAAATTATTTTCGGTCAACAATGTCAAAAGATAGGTTTAGTGGATTGGCTATGTTATCTATTGAAAAAAAAAAAAAAAAAAAAAAAAAGTGTTAGCTAATCTTGAATGTAGTAGTATAATTAATAAATTTGCACTTTAGAAAGCAATAATAATAAAAACGTAAATAATGTTTTGTTTTTATGTTTTTAGATACGATAAATTTTTTTGTTTTAATTTATGTGGATTACATTGTATTTGGTAAATGAAGAATTATTTATTTAAGTTTTTATGTTAATGATAATATATTTTTTATGGGGCTCCAATTTTTGTTAATATTGTAAAATGGATCGAGCCCCCGAAATGGCTAGAGACAGCCTGGACTACAGTTTCGTATTCGTTTATCATTGAAGGAGTCCCCAGTGGCAGTCTTACTCCGTCCAGAGGCCAGCCTTAGACAATGGAACCCTTTGCCCCCCCCCCCTAACTTTTTAATGTGTATTGTGTAGATGGCCTTTTTGAGCTTATCCGAAGAGTTGAATCTGTAGGGGGCATTGCTGGCTTATAGTGCGGGAGAACAGGCCCTAGTATTTCGTATTTATTTATTTATTTATTTTTTTATTGATGATAGCTTGCTGTTTTTCCATGCGAAAGTCTCTGATTGCGAAAAGGTTAAGGACTTTGTGTTGCAGTAAGAGGTTGTCAACTGTGGAAGGAGATGTGCTGGCCTCATGTTTAGGAGTCCTGCCTAACAATATTTGAAAGTTGAGAATTGAGATTGATCCTTTTATATTTTATTTTACCCTGTAATAGACAACTTGTTTATTATACCGACATAAATAAAATAGTATTCAAACTTGAACAAAACACGAAGAAATAGTCAATAATACCCATGAATCCGAATCATTTAGCGGCTTTAAAAAATGAAAGATTTTATATGTTTAGTGGTGATGGACTGCATCACTACGCGTAACATGTACATGCAAGCAGGTTTCACTTTCAGCCTTTCAGGCATGTTTCTCATCACGTTCCTTTTAGTCAATAATTGTGATTATATGTTTGTAGTCACATGGGGTTCACATGCCATCCTCAATCATGCAATCTTTCTTCCAAAATGCAACTTGATCAATATAACGCGTTTTGCAAAACAAAAAAAATATATATATATTCTGAAAACGTGTGATGGCCTTTTTAAGGGAAATCATTTTCTTCCCTTCCTTGTCTGTTTCATGGCATTTCTAATATGATATATATAACATGGTAGTCTGGTAGATATATATATATATATATATATTAAATTGTGATTTAACTAATCTTTTCTTTAGTGAATAACGATAATATATATCTAAACTTTAACGTTTAGTAATTATCAAAACAATGGAATCCCAAACATTTTATTCCGATATTATATTTGTACTAATTATATTATGCAACTTAAAAACCTTTATATTGGTTCTAACTTTGTAAAACTTCGAAGTTTCCAACTTAATATTTTTATATTTATATTAATATATATATTTTTTAATCATTATATTAATTTGGGTTTGGAGAGAGAGTATTCAACCTTCAATCTCATGATGTAGGAATGAAAGGTATACCCTATACCATTTGACCGATATTATCTCGTCTTTATATTAATATATTTGCTTCTTTTTTAAACAAAATTAATATATTTGTTGTATAGTATTAAAACGAGGGTAAACATTAACTGTGACATCATTTCACTTGTATGTCATTTTTTTTTTTTTTTTTATAAATGTTATATGTCAATTTAATACACCTAACACACCACTTGCGACAAAATGAAGTTTATCTCGCGGTAAAATCACTCATACCTATATCATAAATTTTTATAAATAATAATAATAATAATAATAATAATGATAATAATAACCGCTTGTGACTAGCATTGTTGGGACTTAGGAATAAGTGAGAATTCTAAAAAATAAAAATAAAAATAAAAAAATATATTCTATCCGTCTTTATATATGGATATTTTCACTAAAGTCCCTATTTTTTAGTAAAATATCACATTTTTTTAAACGTCTTTACCATAAGCAACTTTAGTCCCTACTTTTCACTAAATAATACATCACTTAAGTCTCTTTGACCAAAAATCTAATATTCAACTGTGGCTATAAATATAAATACGATTTTACCCTTGTTAATATATAATACAAGCTGAAAAGTCAATTTTATCCTTAAAATATATATTTTCTTAGTTGCACCCTTGAAATAATTTTGTTATTACAACTTTACTTTTTGAATTTTCTTAAATACTTTCAAAAATTTTAATATTAAAATAATTTATAAAAAATTCAATTAACAACAAAAAATTATTTTCTCAATAAGACAACACAAACAAACAAAAAATATATAATAATTTTAAAAACAGAAAATCTTATATAATATTAATTAAAATATAAAAAATACTTTAAAACACAGTTTTCTTTTTAAATGAAAAAAAAACATTTAAAAAATAATAATTATAAAAAATGAAGACAATAGATCTCCACCGTTAAATCTAGATCGATCCAATAAGTGAGAGATCCACGGTCTCCATCTCTCAAATGAGGATCTGTTGACAAGACTTCGTTATCGAGCGATGGAGATCTCAACAACGATGGATCTCCATGCTCGACGATGGAGATTGTTTGACGAAGGTCCATTACCTCCACAATGACGGTCTTCGGTCAGCGACTGAGATCCATCGAGGAATTGAAGATATTCACCACAAGTAAAACACTAGAGCTCTTATACTTAAAATGCATTTTTTTTTTCTCAAATATCACTTAATTTGATAAAAATAATATAATTTATATAAAAATAATCATCATAATTGTCTCATTAATATAAGTATCATATTGAGTATTGACTATATAAATCACAAGAACAATGAGTACGCAATTATTCAAGGATTCGGAAGAATTCTACTCAAACTAGGAATTCTACGTTTATATCCTATGTTTTGATAACTAAACATAAATCTCATGAAATCAGCGACAATGTTTAGATACATTTAAACATTACCTTACACAAATTGCATATTCAAATAATAAATTCCAACAATAATCAATCAGACAGAGTATGACCTATATTCTTTTATATGCAATACATACTTATATATATGGATAGAGAAAATCCCCGACCCCCAAATTGGCAGGGATCCGATCTGTTTAGAACAAGTTTGTAGCATTTAGTATATATTAAACTTTAAGTTTTAATATTTATTTGTAGTTTATGTTTATTTTTATGTGTGTGTTTAAATTTAAGTTTATTTTTAACTTTGATTGAATGTTAAAATTTAAGTTCTTCTCCTAAAATTCAATTGAATGGTAAAATTTGTATATTTAATGGTTTAATCATTTTTTTTGGGTTAAATGAAACGAATCAGTTTAAGTTGGGTGTGAGTCACCCCACCCCAAACGAGTTCGGATATAGAGCAAAAATCAAAAATCCATTTGGAGCACGGGTCTGGTATGGGGCATGCTGATCCAAC